>CAUYQG010225641.1:0-42284 GCA_963574415.1 Tarsius wallacei | reverse complement strand
CGTGTCGCCGCAGGAAGTGTGCGCCCGCCCTGTTTTGTTTCCGGGGAATGGCTTTCCTCGAAACTTCCGGGAGCTCGCCTCGGACGCTGATTGGCTGGCTTTATGAATATATTACAGCACGAGAAAAGATCGTTTACTTTCTTCTACGTTCAAATTAATAGAAACGAGAACGTGAACCGTTGTGGTTTCCCACTGGGCGTAGGCGTCTTCACGAGGGCGCCTCTGCCGATGGCGAATAGAAAGTCGCCATCGGCGTAAGGAGTGCGGAAGGCGAGTGCATAAATAGCGAGGGGGCGGAGAACCAGGCGTGTTGTATGAAAGGAGAGAAGGTTAGCACTCCCCTTGACAAGGATGGAAGAGGTTCTCAGGCCTGACAACACCCAGATGGCTAAGGCATTGCCACCTACTTCATGGCATCTAACCATCGTTTAAAAAAAAAAAACATGAGCGCCCTGTGTCATAAGGTTGCTAGGAAGATGGGAAAAGCTAATATCTGTGAAGTGTCTAGCCAGTGCCTGCCCACAGTAAACACCACATCAGGAGTAGTTAACTATTCCCACCTTTACTGGGACTGACTGATTCACTTACTAAAGGACATGTGCGTCCTGGTGATGTGTCAAATCCTGCACTAGGTTCTAAGAAGAAGAGAAGAACATGCAGCCTGTGCCTTCAAGGAGCTCAATCCAGGATGGGAACAGATATGAGCAGATAGTTGCAGCACAGGGGACCCATTCTGATAGAGGTTCTAAGGTGCAGGAAAGCCAGAAGAAGCCCAGAGGATGAAGAAAGGATGTGGATTCTTCTTTTTCAATTTTCCAAGCCAACTGTCTGTCCATCTTTCTCCAGATCCAGCATTCCCACTTCTCCCTGAAGACCCAGCCTTGCCATCACAGAGCTCAGTCTTCCTTCTCCACTCCAGTGCTGGGGGCAGCCTTGGGAAGCTTCTGTTCTGTCATAAATCCTTGAAACACTACTTGTAAAAAATTTTTAACTCCCTTGTCTATCATAGGAAACCTTGATACTTACAGACATGTATCATAGGATCTTTGAAAAAAACATATCCCCTTAAAAACAAGCAAGCAACAAAAAATAAAACATAGACTGTCAGGGCTTCTCCCCAGCTTCACACCCTTTCTATTAACCCATGTGGAAGCAGGGCCCAGAGAGGGTCAGTGACTTGCCCTGCAGGCTGAGAGAGCACACGGCAGAATCAGAAGGTCAGAGGCTACTCCTGCTACCTCATCAAAGGAAGTTTCCCCCCAGTCTGAAATCAAACTGTTATTCGGGTCTGGATGCTGTCAGGGTTTCATCCATCATGGCCCATATACATGCACTTTGCACACACATCACCTCATGGGATTGTGCCCACGACTTTGGGAGTGGAGAGGGTTGGGCATGCTCATCCCCAATCACACACAAGGCTGCCAGGCTTCCAGGGTGCGAGATGGCCCGGGGCCCAGCCAGCATCAGAATCAACAGCTTCTAACTCCAAATCAAATGCTCTTCCGGCTGCACTGCAACCCTGAACGAACAAGCTGCGGTGTGTCTCACAGCCCCGGTGCAAATGGAAGGTGCTGATGCAGGTGTGTAGTGAGAAAGGACTTCAGGATGTTCTGCTTTTGGGTTCTGCTGAGATGCTTCCCTGGCCCAGAGAGACCTTCCCAGCATCAGCTGTGGACAAGATACTTCGAGAAAAGCATGGCATCATTTCCTAAGCCCTATGATCCAGGAAGTTGCTCATCTTTTTTAAAAAACCATAAAAGCGAACTATTCCAGTTTCTTTCTTAGCTCCCTCCTTCTGCCCAAGCTGGTCTTGCACAAGCATGATGCCCTTCCATTGGGTGACAAGGATGTCGTAAGTGAAACGTTTACAGGCACTACAGGAATGACCTGGTGCCTCGCCCACCTCATTAGAATTCTAATTGGGGTGTGTAGGAGAGGCTTCTATAAATGGTGAGGCGATCCCCGGCAGCCTGTCTCTTGACACTGTCTGTGCCATTCCCAAAGAAGCCCGAAGAGAGGCAGAAGAAGGCGAAACATGGCCGGTGAGTGTGTGGCATCCTCCCCACCAAGGTCCTTGCTGGAAGCCCGCACTTCCCCCGGGCCAGCCTGTGAACCCAGAGTGTCCACCAGATAGCTACCTGCCTTGGGGGCTCTGAAGGCTGGACTTGGTATTCTAGGGTTCTGTTCAGAGGCAGCTCTTTCTCACTGGCTGTCTGTCCCTCTAGCACATTTCCAGGGTGGAACATGACTAGAATGGAGTTCTGGATAAAGGCCAGGGAGTTCATTGCAGCTGGAGGTCTCGTACCCTTAGAGGACACGCTTTGCCTTGTTGGTGTTTCTGTTACACATGGGTTGCCACCCATAAAGTCAGGCCAGATGGGACTTGCTCCTCGTGTTCCTCAGTGTTGTTTAGCCCAGCTGTCAGTAGTGTGGACAAAGAAAAGCGTGTCTCGGAGCTAAAAGAGCATGAGAGAGTGACAGCATGAAAGTTGCTTTGAAGGAAACCATCCGCATGGTTGGAATGCTTCTAGGTTAACTACATTTGGAAGCACCAGCAGGCTCTGTGCAAGTGACTTTATGATCTTAAACTCCCAGGAGCAGGAGCTGCTGTGCCACAAGGTCCTCCGGGTCCCTTGGAGGGCAGCACCAGCAAAGGAGTGGGGGTTGGGGCTGACAAGAAGCAGCAGGAAGCACAGGTTCTTTGGCTCTGCGGTTACTGTCGAGGATTTGGGCCCTTTGTTAATCAGCGCCCCTGCTAAGCAGCATGTTAATTATTGTCTGTCATGTGTGCTCAGCCTAGTGGGTTGGCAGGGACGCCAAACCCAAACAAGACATGAGTCAAGCCTGTAAAATACGGTGAATGGCATTGAGGGCTGCCAGAAGGTTTGCCAAAGAAATCACAGAGACAGATGAAAAAGGCAAATGCTACTTCAGAAAGCACAAAGACCAGGGCAAGGGGTTGCAAAAGTGGGCCCCTCCTTGTCTCCCATTTCCTTCCAAGGATGTGCCGCACAGCTGGCATGCTGAAGAGAAGGGATCTGGATTCTGCAGCCCTTAGCAGGAGGGGATGTCAGCTGTCATCCAGCCCACCTCCTTCCCCAGCAGAGGAGGCTAAGGCAGAGAGGGGGCAGAGCCTTACCAAGGCAACACAGTGAGTCGGTGGCAGAGCCCCACTGGGTCTCAGCAGTGCCCTTTCCCTTGTATTCTGCCACCAGACCTGAGCTCATATACAAGTGCACTTGACATTGGGGACACAGGTTTCTCATTTGAGCTTTGTTGCCAACTGCTTGTGTGTTCCCTGCCACTCCCAAGCTTCAGCTTTGCAAGATAGGCGACTTGAAATAGATGCACTTTGAGGCCCCTTCCAGGACTGACCTTCCTCTCTCCACAAAAGGAAACCAGAGGCAGGGAGCAGATGGGCACGTGGCCAGTCCCCGAGCATGTTGCCCTCCCTCTGCCACCCAGGACCTCTGTGGACCCCCATGAACAGCCTGCCCACTGTGAGCCACGCTGGACAGGTCTCCGTAGAGCAACCAGAGATGTGCTAAGGTCACAGAAAGGAGAAAATAGATCTTTAAAAAGTGGAGGAGAGACAGATGAATACATTCAATCCCTGAAAATTGTCACACCTGCAGTCCCCAGTTCGGCTCCTAGTCACTCAGCCAGGAAGTGCCTAGTCAATGATTCTTAGTTCGATGAATTTACTCATGGAACACCTGAGGGGAAGGAGTTGTGCCCATGGGGAACAGATCCATGAGATGCACTTTCTGCCTTAGGCAGCTTTCGGTCTGATTTTGCTTTGTGACACCAGTTCATAGGTAGGTAACACGCAAGGCGGATGCTCATTAGACATCATGACAAATATAAACCACTACAGGGACCGATAGGACGAGGAGATGAACCTTGCTGGAGAAGGCCCTTAGAAGTAGGTGGCACTTGGTCATGAATGATGAGTTGGCTTGATCTAAAGTGGTTTTGCGGGGTGAGGAGTGTTCTGGGCAGAGGGGACAGGAAAATAAATGTCAGTGTGGCAGGTGTGACTCAAGGGATTAGCAGGGTCACACGTGTGCTAGTTTGAGAGGACTTTGTGTCGGGCTCCTAATTTAAGTCTGTTGTTGGAAGCAGAGGGGATTGGGTTATTCTGCCTCATGGTGGAGCAGGCCACCGGGGCCGTGGGTGGGAATGAAGGTGGTAGAGGCCTGGCAGTGATCTGCACACATGGCGTGGCATCTCCAGGGAGTGCAGGTTGTCGGCACAGATGTGAGGCCCGGGTGGAAGGGAAGCATCGTTCCTGAAAATTGTCACGTGGAGGCCCTGGGTTAGAGGCAGAGTCCTCGGGGTACAAACCTGGACCCCAGATCTCTGCCTTCAAAAGACCAGAACTTTTGTGTTGGTGACTGCTGACTGTCCTGATGGACAAGTGAGCATCTACTTGCTGGGCAGAGCATTGGCCTTTGCTTCAGGGACTTATCCTCTCTGGGCTTCATTTCCCAACTCTCCAAAGAACCTGTAACATTTTGGGCCCATGGGTCTTCTTGAAGCTGGGATATCAGTTGCTCTTTCTCCCATGAAAGCAGTGAGGAATCCCTCCTGGGCTCCTGTCTCCTTCTTTTCTGTAAATCTTCTAGGAACTTCCTGAGCTCTCCTTACGTTCTTATTTCTGCCACCTGGACCAGTACAATATCGATGTTGTCCCTGAAAAGTAGACCTCTCCACTGGACTGAGTCTTGTGTCTGCAGCCCCTCAGTGTTTGAATTGAGGACCAGCTGCCTCCTCTCTGCCCAGCCCTATCTGCCCCTGCCTTTCAATTGGGACAGTGGCTGCTCCCTGTGTGTCACAGACAGACCTGCCAACACCTTCATCCCACCTGTACTGAGGGCTGCCCATACTTCAGGTTTTTTTTTACCGTAGGACTGTCTGCAGAGGCAGGATGGATGAAGGCTAAGAGTACAAGCCCAGATCACTCTCTGGATTGAATCTCTGCTCCATCCCTCGTGAGCTGGGTGATCCTGGGAAGGTTGCTTAACCTGTGTGTCTCAGTTTCCTCATCTCTAAATGGGTTGTGGCGGTATCCATCTCATAGATATCCACCTCATTATTACTTGGGAATTTCTTTCGTGAGCCTGTTTTCTTCTTGCATTGGGAGTTTAAGAAAAACCCTGTGAGATGAATTCCACTTTCTCACCAGGGGTAATTCCCAGGGGACCCTCTCCAGTAAGAGTCTCCCTAGCCTCACCCATCCCTCTTTGTACATCCCTCTTTGTACCTTCCCAGGCCCAAAGTTCTTGTGTCTATGTGCTCCTTTTGTTCACCTCAGATAACTTTGTGCTGCCTCCACCCTGCAGGGCTGTGTTCTGCGATGGGACAACCACTCATTCTCTTCGCCAGGGCCTACATACCCGGCTGGGGTGCGTGATGATGTTAGGAAATGCACTTAGGAGCGGAGAGAGCAAGACCCCAAGGTCTCAGTAGGGACTGAAAGATGGGCTCAGAAGATGTCAGCATTCCACTCTCTAAGCCTCACTTCTCTTATTTGTAGGAAGAGGATGGTGAGTACCCCTCTCCCTCTCCCTCAGAGTTGCCGGCTAAGACCGTATAATTAATGTGGAAGAGCTTTGATAAGTGTAAGCGGTCTGTAGGCCTAAGGTAGTGAGTCTCAGTCCTGGCTGCATGTTAGAATTGCAAGGAAAGCTTTACAAAATCTCAAGGCTGTGCCTAGGCCCAAAGTTCTAATGGAATTGGTCTCAGATGGGGCTCTGACCAACATAACACTCTCCAGGTGATGCTTTGGTGGGGACAGGACTGAGAGCCCCTGGTCTTAGAGATTCTAAACTCTCTCCTTGGGATGGAGGCAGGCCAAGGAGCCCTTCCTTCCTCTCCTCTCAACCCCAACCACAGGAAGTCCAGGCAGGGAGTAGCCTGTGGATAGCCCCCTCTCTCTGACAGCTTCTAGGTACTATGCCCAAGTCACTGCCACCACAGTCACCTTGGCTGGCTGCAGGACAGCAGGTTGGAGTCATATCTGGTCAGGCAAACTTGGCTTCCAGTCTGGGCTTGAGTCCAGGCTTGGCCTGAGCCTGTGATATTGGGCAGGGGACTTCACCTGACTGGACTTGCAAATCCTTCATCTGTGAAATGGGCATAACGATATTGTAGGGTTTTGTGACTCTCAAAGTGATGCCAGTGAAATGCTTAGCTCGCTGTCTGGCACCTAAGAGGGCCCTGATTGCAGCCCACAGAAAACTCGAACCCTTCTCCACTCTCGTGGTGTTTTTGCCATTATAGGTGGGATCTCAAAGCCTCTGTTCCCCACATCCTCTGGGAGCCCCAGTGCTAGCGATGGGTCCGGATCCCAACATCAGTCTTAAGAGGGAAGATGTCCAGGTCTCACTATGCCCGTTCTACAGGAGTACAATTCAGATACATTGAGACCCTTGCCCAAGCCCTCTCAGCCTGTCCAGGTCACTGGTCCAGGGTTCCTTCTTCTTTGTCCCAGGGAGCTCACCAGCCCGTCACTCTGCCTGGGTGCCATGAAGTGGTGCCACCTGTCCTGCACAGGAATTGGGAATGTCTGAATATGCAGAGGAAGGGAAAAGAAAATGGTCCAGGCTAGAAAGGAGAGACAGGTAGGGGCTCAGCAGGAAAGCACCTGTGTCCTTGGAGCCAGAGGTGGGTCTGGCCAGGAGCTGGAGTTGCTGCTGGTGTCCAGGGGCAAGAAGGAGGGAGCCACACTGGGAACCACGCACAGTCCTTTGGTGACCAGGATTTGAGACTTGGCTTCTGGGCCAACATCTGCTTCTAAACAGCTCAATGACTTCTGCAGAATGACGTCCCCTTCCAGGGCCTCAGTTTTCTGACCTATAATGTAGGCATGTTGGATTACATCACTGTTTTTCAAGCTGCCAGTTGTTACCTATTAGCAGGTTGTGAAACCAGTTTAGTGGATTGTGACCAGCAATTTTAAAAAAGAGGAAATAGCAGAAAATATCAGAATATATTATATCATAAGCATTAGTATTGCTCTGTGAAACTTTGTGTCAGTTATAGATCCAGACATGTAAACACCATATTAAATGGATTTCTTACTGTGTCTCTATCAAAAGAGCTCAAAAACCACTCAGCTAGATGATTTTTAGTATTTCTGTCAGCCCTAATTGACTTTAGACATCTGTAAGATTAAAATGCGCCTTTGGGTGGGCGCATTGGCCCATGCCTGTAAACCCAGCACTTTGAAAGGCCAGGAGGAAGGCAGGAGGATCACTTGAACCCAGGAATTCAAGACCAACCTGGGCAACATAGTGAGTTCTCATCTCCACAAAAAATCAAAACATTTGCTGGGCATGATGGCATGCACCAGCTACTCAGAGCCTGAGGCGGAAGGACTGCCTGACTCCAGGAGATCGAGGCTGCAGTGAGCCGTGATCGTGCCACCATACTGCATCCTGGGCAACAGGGTGAGTCCCTGACTCAAAAAAGGAAATGCATCTTTGTCTAGAGAAGAGAGTAGAAGTAGAGTCAAGGGGAGAGGCAGCAGGGGAGTCCCAGCCACTACAGTATCAGTCATGCCATGGTGGGCCTCCCAGGAATAGGATGTAAGGGCTCCAGTCACACACCCCACAGTCCAGTTATTCTCACCTGCCTGCTGCAGGTGATTTGATGGCAGAGCCAGGCTGACAAGGACTGAGACAGCCAACTAGCAACTCATGTGCTTCTTATGTGGCCCCTACCAAAGGCGGCCCACAGAATAAGTGGACAGGAGTCATAGGAACAGATATGTGTGTTTGGTTTGACTGTGGTTGACACTGAACCCCCCAAAACAATAGCTTAGAAAAAATAAGGCAGAAGTTTGTTTCCTCCATACACAAGAGGTCTGGATGCAGGCAGTTCTGGGCAGGTAAAGCAGTGGCATGGTCCTCAGGGCCCCGGCCCTGTCCCGCTCCCACTCTGCTGTCCCTAGGACATGGCCCCGCATGGTCTGCAGTGGCCACTAGAGCTCTGACCGCATCACACCCACACTCCAGACAGCAGGATGAAAGAAGAAGGAGGAAGATTGGCAAAGGGCACTTGCCAACTTTTTTTTTTTTTTAGAAAAGAGGTGTTCTTAAGGAATTGAAGACAAGAATTCAAACAAATACTTGCATGTGAATGTTCACGGCAGCACTGTTCACAATAGCCAAAAGGTAGAAACAGCCCAAATGTATGTACATCAACTGATGAATGCACAAACAAAATATGGTCTATCAATATAATAAATATAAAATTATTCATAATTTTTGTTATATTGTTATATATTTATATAAAATATATAATTTTATAACAAAATTTATATAAATACATTGTTATATATTTGTTGTATTGATAACAATGATTTGTTATCAATACAACAAATATAAAAATATTCAGCCATGAGAAAAGAATGCCCCAGGCATGGTGGATCAGGCCTATAGTCCCAGCATTTTGGGAGGCTGAGGCGGGTGGATCTCTTGAACCCAGGAGTTCGAGACCAGCTTAGGGCAGCATAGCAAGATCCCGTCTCTACACAAATACCAAAAATGTTAACCAGGCATGGTGGTGCACTCCTGTCATTCCAACTACTCCAGACACTGAGGAGGGAAGATCGCTTGAGCCCAGAGGGTCAAGGTGTCAGTGACTATGATCACACCACTGCACTCAAGCCTGGGCAATGTAGCAAGACCCTGTCTCTACAAAAAGAAAATAGTGAACTATTGATATATCCCCCAATATGAATGAGCCTTGAAAACAATCTACTGAGTGAAAGAAGTCAGTTCTAAAGGACACATACTGTGTGGTCGCATGTATACAAAATGTCCAGAACAGGCAAATGTATAGAGACAGAAAGTAGCATAGTGGTTGTCTGGGGCTGGAAATAGGAAGGAATGGGTGTGGGGGTTTCTTTAGGGGGTGATGAAAAGTTTTGAAACTGAATAGTGGAGATGGTTGCACAACATTGTAAATGTACTAAATGCCACTAAATTTTACACTTTAAAATGATTAAAAAATGGTGATTTTTATGCCGTGTGTATTTTTCCTCAATTTTTAAAAAGAGCGATTTCCTGGAAGACAATACATATAACTTCTGCCTGGGTCGTTGACCAGAACGTACTCACACGACCACCTGGCCACAGAGGAGCCTGGGAACATAGGACCGATTAATACGGGGAATTTTATTACCAGGAGAGAAGGAGTGAGTGACATCGGGATAGACACATATTTGACAGTCTGCCACATTAGGACAGCTGGTGGCACTGATAGTCTCAAAAAATTAAAATTAAAAAGTCTTGAGCCGGGCTTGGTGGCTCAGCTTGTAATCCCGTGCTTTGGGAGGCTGAGGTGAGTGGATTGCCTGAGCCCGCGGGTTCGAGACCCACCTGGGCAACTTGGCGAGACCTCATCTCTACAATAAATCAAAAATTAGCCGGGCGTGGTAGTGTATGCCTGTAGTTCCAGCTACTTGGAAGCCTGGGGCGGAAGGATCGCCGGAGCCCAGCAGGTCGAGGCTGCGGTGGCCAGGAGCGGCCACTGCACTCCAGTCTGGGTGACAGTGAGACTCCAACCCCCCCAAAAAAAAGTCTTGAGAGGTGTTCCCAGTGCTGACACTGGAGCTAGGCAGTGGCAAGGGAGGTGGCATGGGGTTATTAGGTGAGCTGCATAGCGGAAGCCCAGTGGCGTCCAACCGTGGAGAATCACCTCTCCCGGCCGTGTCCGCATTTCTGGGATAGGCCTTGGAGTATAAGCTTTGTCTCCAAAGATTCTTTTCCCTCTGATGTTTTCCAAGTGTGTAACCTGCAGGGATCATGGGATTCTCCCATCACCTCCTCCCTTCCCCAGGCTAGTGCAGAAGACAGTCCCAAGGCTCACAGAGTATATGAGGCTGTAAACTCGAGAAGACCCTGGCTGACTGGGAACCTTCTCGCTTTCCCTTCCCACATGTTCTGATGGAGTGGGCTGTGGTTAGTGGTTTGTCAGGGGCAGTGGGGCTGGGGAAAATGGGATCATCAGATCCTGGATCCTGGGGCCAGCAGAGCAATCCTTGGGTTCAGGGATGGGGCAGTGACTGAGAGAGGCAGCCGGTGGAAGGAGGATGGTTTCAGAAACCCCACCAGAAGCTTTATGAGTGCCCACTCAGTCCACAGCCCCACTCAGGGCACGAGGACAGCCTTTGCTCCCCTGCCATGAACACTGCCCTTTTTGAAGACATGCTACCCTTCCAGGTGCTCATCTCTCCTCTTTGTCAGGATGCAAATGCCTCCTGGGCTCAGGTGACCCTTTGGCCTCAGCCTGCCAAGTAGATGGGACTATAGGCACACACTACTACCACACCCAGCTAATTTTAAAAAAATTTTTTTTTGTAGAGAAGAAGTCTCATTATGTTACCCAGGCTGGTCTTAAATTCCTGGGTTAAAGCAACCCTCCCACCTCAACTTTCCAAAGTGCTGGGATTACAGGCATAAGTTATTTTATTTTATGATTTTATTATTATTTTTTATTTTGTAGAGACAGGGTCTCACAGTGTTGTCCAGGCCAAAGTGTAGTGGTGAAATCATAGCTCACTGCAGTCTCTACCTCCTGGGCTCAAATGATCCTCCCACCTCAGCCTCCTGACGCATCATGAGGGTCCCTCACCACCAGGGCACCTTCCAGACTCAGGGTTCTGTGTGGGACCCCCTCTCAGGAGAACTGGGGCCACGGCAGCAGGGTAGGGTCAGTAAGGCCTGATGAAAAAGAAGCACTATGCTTCTTTCCAGTCTACTCATGATACTTCTAGCTGTCCAATGTGTGGGCTTTGTTCCCACACCACACAATTGTCCAGTTCTCAGTAGACACTGACTGGGTGTCCTACAATGCAACTCAATTCCAACATTGTGTGTTTGGAATTAGCATATACCCTACAAGGTGTGCACACACCCCTCTGTCCCGCAAGTCTACCTCCACTTCAGACGCCATTCGCAGGCCCAGGTTATCACCTTGTGCTTCTGACCAACCAGATATAAAGCCAAGGTTCCTGCCACCCCTTTCTCAGGTTTGAAGATTTGCTAGAACAGCTCACAGAACTCAGGAAGACAGGTTACCAGTGTATTCTAAAAGGATATAACTCAAGAACAGCCAGATGGAGGGATGCCCAGGGCAAGGTATGGGGAAGGGGGCGCAGAAACTCCACACCCCCGCCACACCCCCGCCTGGCCCTCCTGGAACCTCCACGAGTCACCAACCTGGAAGCTCCTCCCATTCAGTCCTTTCAGGGGTTTTTATGGAGGTTTCCTCACATAGGTGTGACTGATGACATCATTAGTCAGTGGTAGTCAAGTCCATCTCTACTCCCTCTCCCCTCCCCAGAGGTGGGGAGGAGGAGCAGGTCTGAAAGTCCCAACCCTCTAATCATGTGGCTGATTCTCCTAGCACCAACACCCATTCTGAGACTATTTAGAAGCCCCCAGCACACCATCCCTACAAAAAGACACCTACCATTTCAGAGATTCCCAGGGTTTTAGAAGAAAAAGCAGAGACCAAATATAAAATTCTCTTTTTTCTTTTTCTTTCTTTTTTTTTTTTGAGTCAGGGGTCTCACTCTGTTGCCCAGGCTGGAGTGCAATGGCACAATCACGGCTCACTGCGGTCTCAAACTCCTGGGCTCTGGCGATCCTTCTGCCTCAGCTTCCCGAGTAGCTGGGACTACAGGAGCACTCCACCATGCCCAGCTAATTTTTTAAAAATTGTTTGTAGAGACGAGGTCTTGCTATGTTGCCCAGGATGGTCTCAAATTCCTGGGCTCAAGCAATCCTCCTGCTTCAGTCTCTCAAAGTGCTGGGATTACAGGTGTGAGCCACTGCATCCAGTCCCAAATACACACTTCTTAATATGTCACACCTGGGCTCAGAAGCTTTGCTCTGCTGTTACTAGGTAAAAGACTTCAGACAAGGTACTTTGTCTTGCTGAGTTCGGTTTTCTGCTGTAAGATTTCAAGATGATGCGTATTCTGTATACTGCCACTAAAAGTTGACATAAAGTAGGCTGATGACAAATATGAGCCCACCTCCCTTCCTCACCCCCTCCAGCCCAGAGCAGTCTTGCATATCCTGCAGCCACACGGTGGTGAGCAAGACTTCTTGGTGCTGCTAGGGCTCACACCTGGTGTCAGGGGAGGCAGAGGTGATGAGTGTGGGTTCTGGAGCCTGCAGCCTTCCACTTGGGAGAGGGATGACTATGACCAAGAGAGTGGCCTCACCCCACCTCAGCCTCCTCATCTAAAAAACAGGACATTACATGTGCCCACCTCACGCAGTTAATGGGCTAAGGTATGATGACTGGCACACAGATACCAAGTTACCTTCAGCTAATACTGTGATCATTACCACTGCAATCACCCCGGGCCTGACTTAGTAGGTCATGCATGTGCCTGTGGGAGGGATAGTATCTGAATGCACCCTGGAGCTCAGTCTTTTCTTTGTCATTCTTCCTAAAGACAAGCCACTGGTCTCTGAGGTGAAAGGGAGAGACCTTTACTATTAGCATAGCCGCAGCAAGCAGTGAGTAAGCTTTGGTAGAGCCAAGAGGGTGTGGGTCTGTGGAGGAGAGGCAGGTACCAGGTAAAAATGCCGAATTCCTCCCTCTCCCAGCTCTTTCCTTACCCCTGTGCTGGGCAGAGGGCCATCTGGGGCACACCTTCTGCTCTCAAAGAGTCTGTGGCCTAGAGTGACCTTCATTTGGAGAAGGATGTGCGTCCTTTGGGATTTGGGGGGGCTGGTGAAGAATCTCTGGGGAGGCTCATGCAGCCTGAAACCTCAGGTTCCATGGAGACTTTCTTTTTTCTTAAACAAGACAGAGAGTAAACTTCCGCCAAATCCCAACTGACTGGGATGCACAGAAGGTCATGAGCAAGGTTGGCAGGAAACGGGGGTAGAAAGTCAGTTCATTGTGCTAGAGAGACTGGGCATCTTGCAACCCAGCTATATATAGCCATTAGGGCTCAGTGTCCGCCAAAGTGTCTAAGATCCAGCCTGTCTCCACCAGAGATTTATACACAGAAATGCTCATCTTTCCCCCACCTCCTCTGTTCATCCTCTCTTTTTTCTTCTTTTCATTCAACAAGTTTTTGGTGACTATGTGCATGTTTTAGTTTCCCTGAATTTGTGCAAAACATATTAATTTATTATTTCAATAAATATGTGTTGAATGAATGTCTGAGAGGATGTGTGAATGAATGAATTTTTAGTACCCTGAGCTGTTGGCAAGCTCACCTCCTGAGCCCCTCTCTCCAGAAGCACATTTGGCCCACCACCCCCAGAGAGCACGTATTTTACTTGACAGAGCTCCTATGGTGACCTTCTGCTCAGTCTCCAACGCTGTTTGGGTGGGAGCCCCTTCACAGTCCCACCCTGGCCCCCGACTCCCTCCTGACTCACCCACCTTTCTCTCTTCTCCATACAGAGACCCTGCTCTAGCCAAATAACATCGCACCTTCTCCTGTGCCTTCAGAGTCTGTCTTCCCATTGTCTAGGATGCAGGTTGTTCCACTGAAGCCTGATGAAAGTCTTTCTCCTTTCATGGCCCAGCATTTTCTTTCTATCTATTTATGTATTCATTTATTTACTTTTGAGTCGAGTCTCACTCTGTTGCCCAGGCTGTAGTGCAGCGGCACAATCATGGCTTACTGCAGCCTTGAACTGCTTGGTTCAAGTGATTCTCCCACCTCAGTCGCCCGAGTAGCTGGAACTACAGGCATGCGCCACCACGCCCAGCTTATTTTTTTTATTTTTATTTTTTAGAGATAAGATCTCACTATGTTTCTCAGGCTGGCCTTGAATTCCTGGACTCAAGCAATTCTCTTGCCTCAGCCTCCCAAAGTGCTAGAATCACAGACAGACATGAGCCACCACACCCGACTCAAGGCCCAGCATTTTCAACAAAGCTTTTTCTGATCCCTGCAACCGAAAGTGATTTTTTTTTCTTGCCTGCATCTCTCATGTACCTTTCCTTGGGAGAAGCTGTGTGTACCCATTCCATCGTTCATTATCACTCTGCTTGTCTTATCCATTGCTGAAGTTCTTTGAGAATTACAAAGACATTTCATACTTTTTTTTTTTTGAGTTGGAGTCTCATTCTTGTCACCCAGGCTGGAGTGCAGTGGAATGCTCACGGCCACCGCAGCCTCGACCTGCTGGGCTTAGGCGATATTTCCACCCCAGCCTTCCAAGTAGCTGGAACTACAGGCATGCACCATCATGCCCAACTTATTTTTTGATTTATTGTAGAGACGAGGTCTCACCAAGTTGCCCAGGCTGGTCTCAAACACCCAGGCTCAGGCAATCCTCTTGCTGCAGCCTCCCAAAGTGCTGGGATTACCGTGCCTCATACATTTTAACACACCCATGTGCTTCACACAGTGTCCTGCAAGTAACAGGTGCTCTACTATGTTTATGGAATGAACGACCCATATTCACCTTCCCTCGTGGACTAAATTTTGAGCTGTAGTCAGGATGGTCATCTCATGACATTAGTCTTTTACTTGTTTATTTATTCCTTCATTCATTTATTTTTCACATTATCCTAATACAGTCAAGCAATGTGCTGAACTTCAGATTATAGACTTCAAGAAGGCACGTTCTGATGGAGAGAGATGGACACATATAAAACAGACTTGTGCCGCACTGGGATATGCCATCACTCTCTCAATGTAGCTATGTCTTCACTCATAACAACAGAGACCAGTTTGCAGAGGAATGGGTGACATAATGTCTCAAACTTAACTTGAAGGAAGATTTCCCAAAGGGTTTACACACACTCAATTCTCCACGCATCATGGCATCTCTCGGAAACCCTCTCAGGTTGGCTCTGTCACCTCCATAATCATGAAGAAGTGAGGGAGGGTGAACTCTGAGACTTCTGTCCTCGAGGTCTTATCCAGGGATTTCATGGCCTTTGACTGGCTCCTATATACAGCTCTTGCCAGTGAGCATTTGCAAGTCCCCCCAGGTCAGGGATTTCTCACTCTCCAGTGTGGCAGCTCAGCATTGTAGCTAGCCTCCTCAGCATCTGAGGCCCCAGCCAATGCCAAGGCCTTACACATACAGAGAAGGTACAAGATACAGAAGTCAATGTTTCTGGGTGCGAGAGAGGCAAAAGGCACTTGGTGCCTGGGGAGTCACAGGGGACAAGAAAGAAGCCAAGCCAGGGCGGTGTGTGTGAGAGAAGTATTCTCCCTCCCAGTTCTGTTGGAGACCCCATCCACAAAGCCATAAGAGAGCTGAGTGACAGTTCATCTTGTGGAGGGGAAAGGACACTCTCAGCAGTGGTAGCAGTATGTGGAGAGGCTCAGCTGCCTGAATGGGCAGAGCATTTTCTGTGATCTTGCATCCCAGGAGTTGGGGTATCTGAGTCTGGAAAGACTGACTGGGAGTAAGTTGTGATGTTCTCTCTGTGTGGGATCAAGGTCTTTGGACTTTGATGTGATTCTTCCTAGGCATTTGGCTCTGCCCTGACTAGCCTTACCCTAAGGTAACAAGGGGACTAGCCTGCCCCTTTGGCAACTTATACTCTTCTCCATACAACCATCCTCTGCCTCCCAGGACTTCAAGCTCTCCTTTCTGTCTCATAGCTTTAGAATTCCAGAGTATCAACTGGCAGGTGAGCGCCAACCGGTGGGCGCATCACACAGACAAGTTCTCCAGCCAGAAGGTCATCCTTCGAAGAGGCCAATCCTTCCAGTTCTCAATAAACTTCAACAGAAGTCTTGACTCTAGAGAGTTCTTGGAGTTCATGGTGTCCACAGGTACCTGCTCACCCCCCTCCACCAACACACACGTATGCCTGAGTAGCCCTTGGGGTTGTGCATTCAAAGGGTGATGGTGACCACCTTGGGATCGCTGGGCATTGGGCTGTAGCTTGGCTCTGCCATCGAGCCAGTGTGATCTTGGGCAAGTTGCTCCCCATCTCTGAGCCTGAGAATCATTGTCTTCAAATCAAGAGGAATCTGGCCTATATGGTCTCTCCAGTTACTTCCAGTGCTATAAGGCAGTGCTTTATTGGATGATGTCTCCCAGAGGAGCATTATTGGAACCTGATCTCTCCCCACAGTCCTACCAGCACACCTTGGTTTCCTTCATTCTCTGTCTTCTTTGACAGGTCCTTATCCCTCAGAGTCAGCCATGACCAAGGCTGTGTTTCCACTTTCCAACGGCAGTAGTGGTGGCTGGAGTGCAGCGCTTGAGTCCAGCAATGGCAATAATCTGACCATCTCCATCTCCAGTCCTGCTAGCGCACCCATAGGATGGTACACAGTGGGTGCTCAGATCTCCTCCCAAGGCCGTGTCTCCTCTGTGAAACTTGGAGAGTTCATCCTGCTCTTTAATCCCTGGCTGAGAGGTAGGCATCCAACCACCCGTCCTCTCAGCCCAATCCAAGCAATGACCGTGGAAAGGAGATGGGGGAAATGATCTTCTCAGGCTCAAGTTTGATTAGGGAAAGTTTGTGGGCTGTGGAAAGAGCACAGAAGCTAGAAGTTAGAAACTCTGCCACTCAACCAGTTGTCTGAGTCTGGGCAGTCATTCTATCTCTGAGCTGTTTCCTCTGGGGCTATTGTGGAAATCACTTTTACAAACAGCACAGCATGACTAGTTATCAGGGACAATACCTAGAGTACAGTTCTGCAGTATGGAGATAGCTTCCTGCCAGAAGGAACAGGAGTCCCACGGGGTCTCATTTTCAGACCCTCAGGTCATCCCAGCCTCTCTTTCCAGCTCACAGTTCTCACAATTAGAGTTGGGAGCTTCACAACCCAAGGGTCAGGCAGGGAATGAAGGCGGGGATGGTTCCGGCCCCCAGGCCAGTCTAGGAGGGGTAGGAGGAATGATCCCTACAGTCCTCTGTAGGACTCTAGCCCCTGGTGTCTGCTTTTTTGTGTTGAACAGAGGATAGCGTCTATATGAGTAACCATGCTGAGAGAGAAGAGTATGTTCAGGAAGATGCCGGCATCATCTATGTGGGAAGCACAAATCGAATTAGCATGATTGGCTGGAACTTTGGACAGGTAAAGGTTCATAAAGTGGTTGAGAGTAATGTCTTTATTGCCCAAGAAACTCACAGCTTGCCCCACAGATTGGTGGATGGTCCTACATCTCTCCATTTGTCTGCCCTTCTATGCATTCACACATTCAGAAGACATGTATTGACCGCCTACAGGCTGTCCTCTGGGATACACACTAAGCAGAAGTTGAATAAGGCAGATCTGTCTTTGAGGGGTTCACAATCTAGTGGACAAGACAGACACATGATTCAATTGGTGCAATGAAGTAGTATTGGTGCCATGATACACAAATAGATATAAAGGCCATTAGAGACATCAGAAACAGTAATGTAGCTTTTGTTCTTCTGCTATTCATTCCATGTGAAAATGCAATGAAACCTCCTTGTTATGACTTGGCCTTGTGATGCCATATCCTCTTGGTCCTTTGCTATGGCCATCCCCAGAGTTCCCAGGCTTGCTCATCTTAGAAAACTTTCAAGGATGCCCTCCACATTTTATTTTATCCAGCAGAAAAAATGCGTTAGAATAAAGTACCTTGGGCGGGTGCCCTGGGTGTCCAGGAGGACACGTGATGGGCCCACTGCAGACCCCACCTGTAGTCAACTGGAGCAAGTCTGCTATCGCTTTCATATGTTGTGTTTCCGTGTCAAATTTCATTGGAGGGAATTTTTAAAAGGGGAAGGAGAGGTCAAGGGCATAGAGTGCACTTAAGAATAGGAGAAAGGCTATTTTTGATGGCGTGGGAAGGTCTGGGAAGGCCTCTCTCAGGAAGGAGTCTTTGACAGGAACCCAGAGGAGACAAGGGAGCCAGACAGATATCTTGGGAAAGCATTCCAGGCAGAAGGGAAAGCAAATGCAAAGACCTAGGGCAAGAGGAGCTTGGCCTTCTCAGCTTGAGAAGCGGTGACTTAAATTAAATCTTATTTTGCAAAAATAGCTTCAAATATATTTTTTGGTGAGATATTTTAGCTTTATAACTAGTTCTCCAGAAGTCTGAATAATATGCTCAAGATCATAGGCAGATCTATAAGGAAACTGTGAGATGAGCTTGGCTTCATTCCTCGTTATACAGGTAGAGAAACTGAGGCCAGAGTAGCAAAGCGACTTTCTCTGAGTCTGTGGCAGTGAGGAGTCCAGTAGACCAGGCTCCCTCCTGCTTACTTCAGGAAGGTCAACGCAGGGTCTGTGTGTAGTTAGGGCTCTGGATGAGTTTCAGGATTGAAGCCTGGGTGTGGTGGCTGTCCTCAGTCACTTTCAGTTCTGGAGGCCACAGAGTAAAAGGACCCGATAGCTCCTGTGGTTCTTGTCAGTGTGGTTCCCAGGTCCTTAATGAGCAGATGCTCCTTGTCATTTCTTTCATTGTAACCTATGGTTCCATTTTAACAGTTTGAAGAAGATATTCTGAACATTTGCCTCTCAATCCTGGATAGAAGTCTGAATTTCCGCCGTGATCCCTCTACAGATGTGGCCCGCAGAAACGACCCCAAATATGTTGGCCGGGTACTAAGTGCCATGGTGAGTAACAGGAAAACAATAATTACTAGCTGTCACCATATATTGAACACCAGCTGTGCATTAGGTGCGCACACTTTTTACATGTGTCATCTCATAGAAGGCTCACCAGATACAGCTCGTGCCCAGAATCAGCCATGTTTTGCCAGCCTGGAGTGTGAGGCTCCTCTAAGTTAAAGGGCTTGCCTGTGACACACGGTGTTGCAGAGGCAGACTGGACCCAGGACTGGCTGGCTTCAAAGTCCTTTCTACCGGATAGTGAGACCTTTCTCAGAGGAGAAGGGAACTTGACCTCTGGTGCCCCCAGGGACGGGCGAATGCAAAGCTAGGACTGTGTGCTGTATCACTGGGTCTCCTGGGAAGCAAGGCCCCCTGGTGAGCCAGAAGTGGTGAGCTCCTTTGCTTTAATCCATCCCCTCCACGGCCTAGAGCCTTGAATGTCATGTGGGACATTCATGTCAGCTGCCCCATTCATGATCTAGATGGGGAGAAAAGTTCAAGGCCACACAGCCTGTGAGTCAAACTGAAACAAGACCTCGAGGGCCTACCCATGACCTCTTACCACCCACCCCATCCATGTGAGAGACCTGTCCCCTACAACACACACACACACACACACACACACACACACACACACACACACACAGAGGCACATTCAATGCATTCAGTGTGTCAAGAACGCCTCCATCTGAAAGTTTCCAAATCTAGGATCGGCCTGCTCAAAAGTGACACATTAAAAAGTTAAAAGTCACATTGAGGTATTTTACTTTAACCCTCTTTAAACTAAAAAATGACTTGGAGATGTCTTACTCTTTTGTTTTGTTGTGTTGCTGTTGTTCATGGCTTAGGCATTTCTTGGTCTCTTTTGAGTTGGAGCACCTCCATGCTAACAAGCTAGTTGCTTGGTTAGAAATTTGAACAACCACTCAGCTTCATGATACATATCTAGGGCTCATAAGGGAGGGCTTTTTGAAAGAGCTGAGTCTTACACTGAGCCTCGCAGGAAAGGAGAGGGGTAGGGCCAGAGAACTTGGAGGCCCTGGAGAGAGGCTCGAGGAACAGGTCAGCCGAGGAGCCAAGAGGAATTGGGCCTGGAGCTGAATCTTGAAACCCCAGGCCTGGAAGAGGTGGGCCTAAAGCCGAGGGGACATGGAAGCTGAGCCTCCTTGCCCAGGAGAGAGTGGGTGAGGCCAGCCGGCTCCTGCAGCTGCTGACTCACTCTCCCCTCTCCCCTCGGGCCAAACCACTTTATCTTGGAGCTAGTTTCCTCAGCTGCTCCTCCCTGATGCTCCCTCCAGACCTCCCAGTTGGGCTGGGCTGGGAGCTAATTATGGCCTGTGCAGGGCTTTGAAATGCTCAGCTTTCAGCCAGAGATGACCCTGCTGATTACCACCTTGATGGCTGGAGCATGGGTGACTCAAGAGATGGGGAGGGGCTGTACAACCTTCCATCTCAGAGGGGGGCCCATCTTGTCTGATCCTGTGGTGACAGTCCTGGTCCTCCTGGAAGCCCAGGGCCCGTACCAGTCCTGGTGCAGAACTAGATACCAGACTGAGGGACTGGCAAGGATGAGCTCAGCCTATCCTGGGCAAGGGTCCTCCTGTTTCCAGACTGTCCATTCTTACAGGACTTGAGAGGCAGTGGGGTTCACAGGCTGGGGGAGCCCTCGGAGAGCCTGGTCCGGCTGCTCATTTTACAGCTGGGATAAATCACAGTCAAGGTTTTATACACTATGAACCTCGACTGCTGGAAGACACCTTGGAGCACCTTTGTTCTAACTTTCCCTGCATTGAAAGGTGAAGAACTAAGGCCCAGAGAGGTGGATTGACTTGCGTGCTATCACCAAGCTGCTAAGCAGCGGTGGGGCTGGTGACCTCGTTTCTCCCTTCTCCTTCTCTTTTAACTTTTTATGATGGGAAAGTTCAGACCTGCACGAAAGTGGTTGGGTATTCCTATGTGTCCATCACCAGCTTCAGCAACTACCCACTCAGGGCCAGTGTCACCACCTCTCTGACCCCTCCTCCACAGATGATTTGATAAATCTTAGAAGACATTACTTCATTTGACATCATTTCACCTGTAAATATTCCAGTGTGCGTCTCTAAAAGGCAATGGAACTCAGGTCTCTGGATTCCTAGTCTTTCGTTCTTTTAAGGCTGCATCATGTTTCTTATGCTAGAACCATGCCTTAAGTTGAATGAATGAACGAATGAATGAACAAGTGAATGAATGAACAGACAAATGAATGGATGGAAGAAAAGCAATATTCCATCTTTACTCTTTCCAGAAAGAAGTTAGTTGCTAAAGTTCTAAGGTGATTTTTGTAGAAGTTCCGTAGACCAAAAAAGGGTTCCAAACCATGTACCCCCCAAGCAGACAGACATCATGGTAGCTATGAGCTCTTTCTTGCCAGAAGTTCTCTATAAGCTGGATCCCTGACCCCAGCTTGCCTTGGACAAGCTGTACAGTTGGCTTCCCACATCAGCCTGCAGCACGGGATTGATGTACTCTGAATGTATAGGGTCCAATGGGTAAAAGTTGAAACTATTGCTTTTTCAGTAAGAAACAGAAATGTATTTCATTTCAGGCAACCCATATGACTTATGGGCTTTCTTAGAGCAGGAAAACCAACACATCTCTTAACATACATCAATCTCATGCAGCATGGGGCTGGCCTCACCCATTCTCTCCAGTCAGACATGGCCTGGTTGGCAAAGCACCTCTCAACTCATAAACCACTCAATTTCCCTGAGGGATAACTATTACAATCTTCATCCCCAGGACACCTAGAAAGACAAAGACGTTTGTTCAATCATGGCCCTTGACTTCCCTCCTCATCTCCCCACCTTGTCCTTGGAATTCTGCTTGTTGCTGTCAGTGGGAAGGGCAGAGTGCTGACTCATCTGGGATTTTTCTGCCCAGATCAATAGCAATGATGACAACGGCGTGCTAGCTGGGAATTGGAGCGGCAATTACAGTGGAGGCCGGGACCCGAGGAACTGGAACGGCAGCGTGGAGATCCTGAAGGATTGGAAAAAGTCTGGCTTCAAGCCAGTTCGATATGGCCAGTGCTGGGTCTTTGCTGGGACCCTCAACACAGGTACCTCGTGTGTGATGCTCCTTGGCTGGGTCAGTGGGCAGCAGCAGGTATGCCAAGGTCCCGTCTCCACCACGAGCCAAGTCCTCACACCAACCTTGACTTACAGCGCTGCGATCTGTGGGGATCCCTTCCCGGGTGATCACCAACTTCAGTTCAGCCCACGACACAGACCGAAACCTCAGCGTGGATGTGTACTATGACTTCTTGGGAAACCCCCTGGACAAGGGCAGCGACAGCGTGTGGTAAGTGTCGGACCTTTTCCCTGAACCTCGAGCACTGAGTCTGAGCAGTTTCTTGCTGTCACCATTCATTCCTTCAGGACCCAGCTTCAAACAGGAGTTGCAAGGTGAATAATGTGTTGGTACACAGTTTAGAACGGAAATGCTGACAGTGCTGATGACATGCCCAGCAAGACCCAGGACATCTCTTCGTAGTACTCTGCAAAGTCTGAACATCTGTTCTGTCCTGCCGCCATTGGGTGAAGGGTCTGATACTGGTGAAACACAGGATTCCTGAATTCTGGGAAGCCACTCTGAATGTATAGGGTACCGTGGATAAAAGTTGAAACTATAGCTTTTCCAGTAAGAAACAGAAATGTATTTCCTTTCAGGCAACCCATATGACCTATGGACTTTCTCTGAGCAGGTAAAACGACACATCTCTTAACATACATATGCATATTACATATCTGAGCTGACAGAGTGAAAAGCCCAAAGCTTATTCTGTATTCTAGATGAAAACAACAAGTTTTATATGTATTTGGGCATTTATATTTCTAACCACAAATATACCATGGGCCCATTATCAATATACACATACTCTTACATGTAATTTAATGGCAGATGCCACCGTAAGTAGGTTATATAAAACGTATAGACATATATTTATAACTGTATCGAGCAGTGTATACATATGTGTGTATATAAATAAATAGATATGTATAGTATAGATATAAAAATAGATATTGTTGTTACTACTTAAGGTTATACCATATGTCAAGTTATTATCAGATGGCAATTGAAAACGATGTCTAGGGCGGGCTCGGTGGCTCAGCCTGTAATCCAGTGCTTTGGGAGGCCAAGGTGAGTGAATTGCCTGAGCCCGCGGGTTCGAGACCCGCCTGGGCAACTTGGCGAGACCTCATCTCTACAATAAATCAAAAAAACTAGCCAGGCGTGGTAGCACGCGCATGTAGTTCCAGCCACTTGGAAGGCTGAGGTGGAAGGATCGCCAGAACCCAGCAGGTCGAGGCTGCGGTGGCCGGGAGCGGCCACTGCACTCCAGTCTGGGCGACTGAGTGAAACTCCAACT
Organism: Tarsius wallacei; assembly: GCA_963574415.1. Taxonomy (NCBI): domain Eukaryota; kingdom Metazoa; phylum Chordata; class Mammalia; order Primates; family Tarsiidae; genus Tarsius; species Tarsius wallacei. Next base: position 19,317 of record CAUYQG010225641.1, on the reverse strand, counting down.
CAAAAAAAAAAAAAAGAAAACGATGTCTATATCCGTATATACATATAGATATCTATGTGTCTATATATATGAAGTACCACACACATGTCATTAATCTACTGTTTTAATTCATTCCAAAGGCTACTCACACACATGCATAATTGAACACACACACACACACACACACACACACACCCGGCTAGATAACCTTATAGCAGATGCCGTCTTCTTTTCAGATGTTCAACTTTGAGATGGTCTATACAAAATATTTTTGTTGATTATTATTCCCAGAATAAGCAGGTCCATTTTTTCTGAAATGTGCTTAATGTAACTATGGAGCAAAATGAAAAGAAAATAGATATTGACAGGAAAAGCTGTCACAACAAATACCAGCTCGGTGCCAGCAAATGAGCTGACTTACACAGGTTTTCCCTCCCTTCTGAAGGAGAATGAGACTTGTGTCATTCACTCAGGGTCGATGGATTCCAGGGTTTTATTGGAGGAAAAGAAGTTTATTTTAGGATTTTCTTTATCAGTCGACACATACACAACTTTCTCTTTAATGACACTGCTCCTTATGGCAAGGTTTGTTTTCCAGCTTCTCATAAATGGGTGTCTTTTCCCTGGATTTTTCTTGTGTTGTTGTGTCAGAAATCCCATGGCAACCGGTTGTGATCATTGTGTCAATGCCATTCCTAGCCTTAACTTCCTCACAAAAGTAGGTGATTGGTCAAACAAGTGCAGGGTAGGGGTGGTCTCCTGTACACCAGGATCTGCAGGGATGCAGGAAAGCTTAGGACTATCTCTCTACTAAAGAATTTATGGGACTGCCAGGGGACGGGGGTTTGGCAAGCCATAAGTAGAGGCTAATTAGCAGCGCAACATGGTGTGCGATGCACAGTGAGTGGTTCGGATGGGGAGCACTGTGGGAACTTGGGGAAGGAATCCTCAAGGAAGGTTTCCTGGAAGCAGGAAAGTAGGACTTTTAAGCTGATTTTGGAATTCGAATCCAGGTCTCTTGGTTATTGATTTACCAGCCTTCCCACATTAACTTAACAATTCTTTCCAAATATAATTCCCTTTGGGACAAGTATAGGCTTCTGGAGACATTCCAGGGGGGCCCCACTGTCATTTCTGTGGCCTTGTGGGAATATGTCAGGTGCAGAAGCTCTGACTGCTCCTGAAAGTTCTGTGGTCCCCACACTCCCCTCTCCTCTTCTGAACCTTCTCAGAGAGCAGAGGGAGCTGGTGGTCACTCCCACCCCATTTCCTACAGCTGTGGGCAGGGAACCAACCCTGGAGGGTGTGAGGACAGGGAGCATAGTTCCAAACAGTCCAGCCTGCTACCATTTTGCCATGAGACTTGTGCAAGACACCTCATCCTTCTAGCCCCATGTTTCTTCATCAGTGAACTAGAACGTTGACCTAGGACTAGGTAACCACTTAAGTCTCTTACCACCTTGAATGTTTAATCTTCTGCAGCTTTAGCCCTCCCCATCTTTTGTCTGAGAGCTAGCTCTCCCGAGGGAACCGTACTTCTACATCAAATCCCAGACTGGAGAGAGCTAAACCAAGAGTCATTTTTGGCCTGCAGAAAAATGACTAAGCTATTACTGTAAGAAACAGAAAACCTTTGGTCTGAACCTTCATATGTTATAAGTGTTGGAAGCTGTAGAACCTTGTCCAGATTTGCCTACAGTAAGAGAACATGAGGATCAAGCGAGGTCAAGCATCAAAGTGCTTCGTCACAATAACAGCAGCAACTAATAATTTGTTGAGCAATTATATTGTGTGCCAGGTACTGTTCTATGTGCTTACATCTATTCTTCACACGTGATGAGGTGGGCACTCATTATTATCCCCATTTTGTAGTTGAGGAACTGAGGCGCAGAGAGACTGAGTACTTTACCCAAGGGCATGCGACTAGAATGTGGTGGGGATGGGATCTGAACTCAGGCAGTTCTGCAAACAATAAAGCATCAGAAGATGCCAGAGAATGATATTATTATTCCTGAGAGATGTTTGAGAAATCTGACAGCTCCAACTTTGAGATTTTCCGAGGAGCATGGCTGGACTTCCGCGGGGGCTCTGGTGAAGTTGGATGTTGACCAGTCCATTCAGGAGGAGAAGTTGGGCTCTGGGGTTCACACGTAGGCAGGAGACACCACTTCTTTGTAAGACTGAACCTTGTCTTAGGGCCTCAGGGAAGAAAAATGACTTGCCCAAAGTCACATTGTGACTTAGTGTCCAAGCTAGGGGTGAATCACAGGTGTTCTTGAACAGGACTCTACCAAGTCAAAGGACATTAGGACCGGAAGGGACCTTGGAGAGGGGCCTGCACATTTTATAGAGGAGGAAGCAAAGGCCTAGGGAAAAGTACTGTCTGAGGACAGGCACACTAACCAGGTGTATAACATTACATGAGTTCCTTAACGCTTCTATGCCTCAATTCCCACCTGCACAATGAAGGACCAGATCAGGGGACCTCAGCAATTCCTCCCAGGTGTTTTTGTAAACACAGCAGCTAGTGAGGTAAATGTTTTTCTAAGCCATTCTACTCATGCCAGTGGTTTGGCTTAGGCGCAAGGCTCCGGAGTGTTCGCTGTCTTCAGAATCAGGACGCTTGTGAGGGAAGCTTAGTTTGGGATGCTTCTTGACATGGGTCCCTTCTGGACTGCTGTGAAGGAGATCTCTGGAGGCTGCCCAGTCACAGAGCAGCAGCCAAATGATTTGGCACAGTTTAGTCAAGGTTGTGTTGTCTTCGCTACCCCCCCCCCACTTGCTGTCTTTCTGTCTCTCCCTTCCCGTCTTTCCTTTTTTTTTTTTTTTGAGATAAGGTCTTGCTCTGTCTCCCAGGCTGGAGAGCAGTGGCATGATTATGGCTCACTGTAGCCTTAAACTCCCAGGATCAAGCAATCCTCCCATCTCAGCCTCCAGAGTACCTGGACTACAGGTGTGTGCCCCAATGCCCAGCTATTTTATTTTTATTTTTTTGTAGAGACAGGTGCTCGCTATATTGTCCAAGCTGGTCTCAAACTCCTGGCCTTAATTGATCCTCCTGCCTTGCCTTCCCAAAGTGCTGAGATTACAGGTGTTGAGCCACCTGTCCTGTCTTGTGTCTTGACATTTCTGGCTTGTCTTCTTAATTCATTTGACTTGACCCCCCAACTGTTAGAGTCATAGACTTGACTCCACTTGTAGACTTTGTAGGGCTCTGAAGCAGAAGGCCAGCTTCAGGGAGGCGGAGTTGGGCAGTGCTTCCAGAGGAGAACCGTCTGTACCCACGCCTCTGCCCAGCCCCTGGCTCCTGAGGCAGTCTTTCCATGGCCTCGGCCTCTGAGTATCTGCCTCCACTAGTGCTTAGTCAGCTCCCAGACCCACAGTGAGGAACCCGAGGAGAGTGGTCTCAGCCCAAGGCCAATCAATTCAGCAAATGTGATTCAGTGCATGCTTACACTGGACACTGGGCACCAAGGGGTGTAAGTCACAGAAGCTGTGCTGGAGGAGTTTACAGCCGCATAACGAGGCTGGTAATTATGGAGTGGAAGCAAAATGACCGAAGTATGCGTGAGATTCAGAGATAGCACAGAGGTGTCGTTGGCACACACGTGGCATGCCAGGAAAGATTTTTTTGGTGGAGATGGTCTCTGAGAAAAATTTGGAAGGGTAAATTGGAGTTCACATACAAAGTGGTGGGGGCTTGCGGCCACTTTCCAGGCAGGGTCTGGAAATTCAAAGGTAAGCAGGCTCAGGTGCTGTCTCTGCAACAGTGGTTTATCAACTTCAAAAACTACATCAGAAATAACTTGGGCCGGGGGAGATGAGCAGGGCAGGAATCTGCATCTTTTAATAAACGCCTCAAGTCGTTCTGAGACCTATAGCCTTTCCTGTTCCTGAGCGCCTGTTCCTGAAACCCTCAGGACAGAAACGGAGTGCAATATTGTGGGGTGGGAGAGAGTGTGGCACATAGCCAGAACCTCAAACCAGAATTTCCACGATGGTGCCCGTGGGCATTTGAAAGACGCACATCCCAAACATGTGTAACCAAAGTGACCGGCTTCTGTGGGAGGGAGGAGCCAGGATATGTTTGTTCTCTGCTCTGTCTTAAATTCCTTGCGAATAAGTATTGAAGCACAGCTACTTACCAATTTGTTTGTTTGTTTGTTTGGCCAACACATCTTTCCCCTTGGGTTCTTTGCCAGGAACAAAATGACTGTGAAATTTGCTGTTTTCACCACTTTCTCATCCCTCTCTCACCCCTTCCACCTACCTGGGGTCACCTTCCCACCCTTTTCCCCCTACCTTTTCCTTTGTGAAATTTCAGACAATCATGAAGGCCCACGCAGAAAGATGCTTAGTGGGTCCTGGAGATCATTTTTATGATTTTTTTTTTAACAATTACGGGACATTTCAAAATATATAAAGAAGTAAAAATCATCCATGATATTGCTCACATATTTTTAACACTTGATAGCTCCCTATTTAATCTTTTCTCTGTTAGTTGCTACTTATAGAACTGGGACTATACATTCTTACAAGGCGTGAGTACAGGACAGAGTATATAATAGATACATCCTACTTTTCCCACACCTTGAAAACAACCACTTCACAATCAGCTTTAATATTGTGTTTTTGTCTAAACATTATATTATGAGCATTTCCCTTATGTCATTAAATAACCTTCAAAAATAAGATCCCTTTAAATGCATCATTTTCCATTATATGGTCGAGCTATTATCTCTTTGCCTAATGTGACCTGTAATATTTATTTCCCTTTTCTAACCCCTTCTGCCTGGATTCAAATCCTATTCTACCTATTTACTTGCTGTGAGACCTTTGACAAGTCACTCAACTTCTCTGTGCCTCAGTTTCCAGGGTTGCTGAATGGGGATAATAATTATTTCTATCTTACAGGGTGCTGTAAGGATTAAATAAGTTAATATAAGTAAGGCACTTAGAACACTTAACTTTCTACATTTACACGGTGTTAGCTATTGTTATTTGTATAATATACATTTTAAAAATATTTATATATTTTCTAATTATAGAAGTAATGAATAATTCTCCTTACAGAAAATGAAAACATTACAGAAACAAATAGAAAATGAAAACATTACAGAAATAAATAATGTAAAACTTAGTTCATATGCACTATATACATAATATACACCCCAAATTGTTAATGTGGCTAATTAGGAAAATAGAATTATTAAAGACTTTCTCCAATTTTTAATCTGTAATTTTTATTTTTTCATTTTCTATTTTTTTTTGAGTCGGAGTCTCACTCTGTCGCCCAGGCTGGAGTGCAGTGGCATGCTCACGGCCACTGCAGCCTCAACCTACTGGGCTCAGGTGATCCTTCCACCTCAGCCTTCCAAGTAGCTGGAACTACAGGCATGCAGTACCACACCCGGCTAATTTTTGACTTATTGTAAAGATGAGGTCTTGCCAAGTTGCCCAGGCTGGTCTCGAGCCAGCAGGCTCAGGCAATCCTCTCACACCTCGGCCTCCCAAAGTGCTGGGATTATAGGCATGAGCCACCGCACCCCGCCTAATCTATAATTTTAAAATTCAAATGAATTTATCATATATGTACATATTCACACACACTGGTTTGTAACTTGATTTTCTTTTCTTTTTTTTTTTTTTGAGTTGGAGTCTCACTGTGTCGCCCAGACTGGAGTGCAGTGACCGCTCCCGGCCACCGCAGCCTCGACCTGCTGGGCTCCAGCGATCCTTCCGCCTCAGCCTTCCAAGTAGCTGGAACTACACTGATTTTCTTACTTCATGATAAATTGTAGCTATCTCTCCATGTCAGTACTAGATTGATTGTGCTTATTCTTTTTGACAGCACTTTGATATTCTATTGCATGGCTGTGCTATAGTTTGTCTAGCATTGGTGAGCTTATTGGTGAACTTTTCTCCAACATTTTTACAACGACAAACAATGCCAGCCAGATACTATGGCTCATGTCTGTAATCTCAGCACTTTGGGAGGCTGAGGCGGGAGGATCACTTGAACCCAGGAGTTGAAGACCAGCCTGGGCAATATGACAAGATCTCATCTCTACAAAATATCAACAACAAAAAAATTAACTGGGCCAGCTACTCGGGAGGCTGAGGAGGGTAGATCTCTTGTTCAAGGCTGTGGTAAGCCATGCCAGCCTGGGAGACAGACACCCTGACTCAAAACAAACAAACACACAAAAAACAAAGCCACAGTACACATCTTTATATGTACATCTATGTGCACACACATGAGATTTTTCCATAGGAATAATTCCTAGAGGTGGACTTACTGGCTCAGTGGGTATGTAGATTTTTAGAGTTATTTTTAGAGTTATTTTTATACCCATTGCCAAATTGCTCTCCACAAAGGTCATGCCAATTTAAACTCCCACCAGTGAGGTATGACAGGGCTTGTTTTCCCACCTGGAAATGAGTAAAACAGTGAGTATCATCTTATGCTTTAATCTCTGTCAGTCTAATAGGTGTAATCTGGGTGTCTTTACAATGGTATTTCTTTGACATTTTAGTTTTCTTTTAGTAGTAGTGAGGTTAAAGCCATTTTCATATGTCTAGTGATTCGTAAGTATTGATATTAGTATAATAAATCTCTATCTAGCATATATGTTACATGTATTTTTTTTCTACTTGATTGATTTTTTTCAGTCACCTTTCTCGCTCATTTTCACATTGAAGAATATCTATTGATCTATCTTCAGGTTTGTTGGTTCTGTCATCTCTATTCTGCTAATAAGTTCATCCACTGAATTATTTAATTTCAGATATGGGTCTTTTTTCTAGTTAAACATTTCCATGTGGTTCTTTTAAAATAGTTTTTATTTTTCTGCCAAGAGTTCTTCTCTCTTCACTTCTCATATGTTTTCTCTTTGTTTCATTGAGCATAGTTCAAGCAGCTGCTTAAAAGTCTTTGTTGACAATTACAACATCCGGATGATTTCAGGGTTGATCCCTGTTGATCATCTTTACCCTTGAGGATAGATCACATTTTTTTTGGCTCCTCGTACGTTCCATGGACATTGGACATGTCTGGATTTTGTTATTTTGCTTGGACTGCCCACCTTGGGTGGACTCAAACTACAAGCTGTCCAGTGCTCTTCTATTTTGTGAGCCGCTTAGTCTACCGAATACATGTGTGGTTTGGGGTCACCCAGAGGTTTGGGAAGAGTTTCCTTGATCTTTCTTTCCAGGCCTGCCCCTCACCCTCTAGCAACCCAGGTTGACCTAGGCTCTGTTTCTTTGTTCCTTGGGTCAAAAAGCTGTGGAGTTTTTACTGCCCTGCATGACCCCCCTCCCCAGACTGTGGCCTGTCCTTAGGGCAAAGTCAACAAAAGCATCACAGTTGGAAGCATGCTGGCTGCTTCCTCCAAGTTTCAACCCCCTCCCTCAAATCATCCTGCTTTGTTCTCTCTCGGGTAGTTATCTTTTCTATTTTTTTCCCAGAGTTCATCATTCTATGCAAGAGGGTTCATCTGTTATGAGCTTATCCTCCGTGCCATAAACAGAATTACTGGCTTTTTATTTGTTTGTATGTAACTTTAATATTTTTTACACAGTCAAATATATCAGTCTTTTCCTCTATGGCTTCTGAAATGGGTGGTCTGCTTGAAACCATCTTCTATCTCACAAGTATAAAATAATTACTTTTCCTGTTGGCTAGAAATTGGATTTATGTTGAACTTGTGTTATCTTCAAGTGGAACCGAAAACTGCCAAGGTCAGCATTACTGTGGTTTCCATGGGAGTAAAGAGGAGGAAAAGGGGGAAGAACTGAGGGATGGAATGAATAAGACTTCGGCTGCCTATTGTGCCTGTGAGGGGTGAGCAGTGGCTGAGGCTGACAGACTGACACATGAGGTAAAGAATGTTTGAGGACTGGCATGTGTCATTCTTCCATGCAGACCCCAGCAAGAGGCTGTGTGTCTCTTAGCCAGGCCTGTCACTGCTGTTACAGCCCCACTCATTATCAGCCCACACCAAACACAGACTTGTACCCCAACAGGGCACAGAGGGAAATCAGTGTGGGTTTGTCTGCTGGTAGCTGAATCCAACCTAGATTTTTCTGTCCCCAAAAAAGCAATGGAGCGTGTTGGCCAAGGCTTCAGCTTTGTAGCTAAGCATACATGGATCCAAATTTTGATTCTGCCATTGTTAGCTGCTTGACTTCTCTGAGGCTCAGTTCCCCCGCATCCCACCCCATGAGATGGGCATAAAAATAGTACCCATTTCACAGTGGGAAAGTGCCATGAGGATTTCCATGACACAGTGCTCACCAGGGCTTAGCACAATAACTGTCACAGGAGAAACTCACTCAATGCCTATCCAGGCATTGCACTGTCAGGGCAAAGATGTGGTGTGTTGCCACTCACCAGCTGTGTGGCCTTGGGCACGCTCGGCAGCTTCTGGTTCTGTCTGCAGGAATTTCCACGTCTGGAATGAAGGCTGGTTTGTGCGGACAGACCTGGGCCCCTCGTTTGGTGGATGGCAGGTGTTGGACGGCACCCCTCAGGAGAGGAGCCAAGGTAACCTTCCGCCAGCCCTTCTCTGGGCATGGTTCTAAGCCTCTCAGTTATTCACAGCAGTGGACAGCAGCACAGGGGAGTACCTCAAAGGCCCTCTCCATCTGGGGTATTGAAACAAAATTATTCTAAAAATAGATTTCCTCTGCTAAGTTTGTTTGGCTCAGGATGCTGTTGAAATGAGTACCTTCCCAGCACCCATGCCGGCTGCTGCCGCTGCCACAGACGCCTGGCACAGGCTAGGTGACAAGGGACAGACGCTGTTCTGTGCCAATAATGATTTTCACACACTGCCTCTGGAAACCCATCCCTCCCAACACAGAAACCTGCAATCCCCATGGCCCTTGGGGTTTAGTCCGTACTCACTGCTGCACTCAGGGCCTCCCTGATCATTCCCACAGCGGCTCTCTCAGCTACACCAAGCTCACCCTCCCACAGGCTACCCCATCCGTGCCCTCCCAGGCCTGTGCTCCCACCCCGCCACCCCGTCCTCTCTCCCCTTTTCTCCCACCAAGGTGGGGTCCCAGTCTCGCCAGGAGCCTTTCCTCCTCCCTCTTCTGACCTCCAAAGCATGTTTTTGTCTGTTGCTTTCATTTTGAGTTATTTCTTTCAAACACACACACACAAAATTAAGTAATATGTCCCCATAGCTGGAAAAAAGAAAATCAAACCATTCCAAAAGGATTTCCAATGAAAATGAAGTCTCACCCCACCCTCAGCCTTTAGCCCCTCAGTGCATGTCCTTGATTTGGGGGCTGGGAAGTAGCTGTAAACCTCCAGTGTCTTCTGGGACACTAGTTGTCAGTTTTTTCATCGCAACCTATTAGTGATGATTAAAACAAGTTCCCTGGGTTGTGACCATCATTTTAAGAAATGAAAATGAAATGAAATGAAAGGGAAAGGGGGGAGACAGAAAATACTAAGGCTCATTCAATATAGTAAGACTAAGCACTATTGTCCTGTGGAATTTTTGCTTCAGTATCACAAGTGTGCCAAGATGTCAAGTGTATTTCTTTCTAGGGGTCATGGTAAAAAGAAAAAAAAAATTGAAAGTCCCCGAGAAGACCTGTCTATCTATCTGAGCTACCTATATGCTGAGGGCTAAGAGGAGGGAAGCGATGGTCAGACTTGGGAGCTCAGAGGAAGGACAGAGCCCTGTGGGCCCGTGTTCAGGGAGGTCTTCACAAACAGGAGAGCTGCGGCCTTTTAGGGGAGAATGCTTTGCAGACGCAGAAAAGAGGCAACTGCCTTGAGCATGAGACAGCAAGACTTTCCTCTTTAAGAAACAGACCATGGGCTAGGCGCCCACGGAATGTAGGGCTGAGACAGTCTTATATAGAAGTGGCGTTCAATCCGGGTGGCCAATAGCCAAGGAGGGTCTCTGCTGAATGCCATGGGGGTGGAGCAGATGGTCAAGGCTGAAGGTGTTTAGGTGGGGCAGAGGCGGGAGATGGAATGTTCAGGGAAGGCCTCAGAGGGGTGGGCCCTGGGGAGGTGGGCCCAGCCTTGGCATGTATCCAGCCTCTGCACCCTGGCCACCAGGGGTGTTCCAGTGCGGCCCTGCTTCAGTCAGTGGTATCCGAGAGGGGGACGTGAACCTGGATTACGACATGCCCTTCATCTTCGCGGAGGTGAACGCCGACCGCATCACCTGGCTGTTCGATAGCAGCACAGGCAAGCAGAGGCAGAATTCCGTGGATACCCGCTCCATTGGCAGGTACATCAGCACCAAGGCAGTGGGCAGCAACTCCCGCATGGACGTCACTGATAAGTACAAGTACCCAGAAGGTAGGAGGGATGCTGACGGGGCGGGGCACATGGGGCCATGGTGGGAGAACAACTCTGAGCGTGGAAAGGAGCAAAGGCCTCACCCTCCCTCCTCCCCTCACCCGCAGCCAGTTCTGCCTGAATGATAGGATTGCTCCCTGGCATCTAACGCCCAACTCCCAGGACCATCTCCAGCGGGAACAAAACCATCACGGGCAGCTGCAATGCCAAGTGCAAGTTTGCTGCAGGGCACAGGAGGTTGTCAGCCCAGCTCATCTCCAGCTGTGTCCCTTTCTCAGTTGCACAAGTGGGGCAACAGCACTGTGACTGAGCATCACAGGGAGAGACACAGCCCTGTGGATAGTCTGCAAGAGCTTTGGGAGAGATTTCTTAGTCTGTTCCCCAGGCCTCCAGAAATATAGGCCGAAAACACCATTTGAAAAAGAAGCAGACAGAGAAACCCAGAGATGTGGGCTTGTGCTGTGTACACTCAGAGGCCTCCCAAGAAGCCAGGTGGGGTGTAATGAGGGGAATGCCCAGGTCCGGTCCCTGACCTCCCCTAGTCACCTTGGAAGGCTGGGAGCTATGAGGCTACCTCGACTCAACTTACATGTGTGACCCAGAGGTTGCTTTCGGAATCAACAGTATGTCTCTTTGAGGATTCTCAATAGTGCCAAAAGTTCTGCATTTGAAGGTGAAGTTCATTTCTAGAAACAGCCCAAAGTAACTTAGCACTTGTTCTAGCAGACCATGGATGCTCCTGAGTGGGATCAACATCTCACTCTTTCTAAAATGCTTTGAAATCGTCGATTCCATTGATTCTCACAGTCGGTTGTGAGGGGTCGAGAGAGTACTCTCATAAAGGTGCCCACAGTACCCCGTGAAGTGAGCCCTAAATCTCTGAGCAACTGCTGGCTGTTGGTGTTGGCCGGGTTTGCAAAAGCTAAGCATGGGAGAAGGAGTCTGACTCCAAGTCCAGCTGGGTGACCCTTCTGGGAACTGATGCTTGTAGACATTTTGAGGCCCAGGCCTAAGGTAATGAGATTGGTGGCCTCCGTTTGGCCCCAGTCTGCCTCTGCGGGCCGTTCCCAGGGTTGAGGTCAGATGGACTTTTGTTCAGTCAGTAAACACATTCTGAGACCTTACTAAGTGCTGGCTTCATGCTGGGCCCTGGGGAGGCAACAGAGACACTGCAGATGGGGTGGAGGGTGGGGGTGGGGGTAGATAGAACAATATTTTGAACCATGTCATGATGCAGAAAAGTGTCAGGGACCAGCAAGCAAAATACCTGGGGCCCAAGATGAACTTCAGGCCTTCCTCTCATAACTTGGCCACCTCACACGTGCTTCTTGTGATCTCTGACCCCTCTCTCCTCCCCTATAGAGTGAGAATAGCAGTGCTTGTTTTCAGTAGAATTTAAATGAGCCAATGTACACAGCATGGCAAGAGCAATGCCAGGCACACAGTGAAGACTTGATAAACAACAGTGGTGACCTTACTGATTTGAACACCTATAGCCTCACTGGAACAATGACCTCCCAAGGCGGCCATTTTGCAGGCTCTGCTTACACGGAGTTATGATCCTGTGGGTCTCCTTACCTTACTCTTACACTTTAATCCTGTTTCTTGGGGACTCTGGCTGTCCCAGCCAAACCCCCTAAACAATGGAGTGGGGCCAGCCATGAGACTGGGGAGGGGGTTGCCTGCAGGACTCCTGGCAGCACCCTAGCCCTGCGTGACAGCGGGACAGATCACCCTGCTTGGTGTTGCCCAGCTCTTCTTTCCTAATGAGTCCAGCTTGTTTCTGAGGGCCCCAGGGAGGAAAAGCTCATAAAATGGGTTGCTAAGTATTGATGCAACAGCAACACCAAAGGGAGAAAACAGCAGCAGGAAGAAGCTCAGTCTTAAGTAAGCCGAGCAGGTGACCTATATAGGCATCGCAGCTCTAAGCCTCATTGAGCAAACACACCTGCTTCGAGGTCGCAGGCACGGAAGGCTCAGGTCTGTGCACAGCCTTCAGCTCTGGGTGTGGACTTACAACTCAACCAGAGGATGGGAAGGCACCAGAAGGAACCCAGCCCACCAGGATCTAGCAGCTTAGGTAATCTGGCGGCCTGCCTCCTTTTTAGTAGGGTGTGAGGGAGGAACCTTAGACCGGGGGTTCAGACACCTGGGGACTGGCCCCCTCTTGGCCTCTGATCTTCAGAGTGGTCTGGACCAGTCGCTTCTCTTAAGGTCTTAATGTTAACATGAGGGACTTGGACAAGTTGGTCTCTGAAGTCTCTTCCAGTTGTTACACGTAACTTGTGGGAATGGGCCTGAGGCATATCAAGTACTTATCATTAGCCATCTCGTGGCTTAATTTCCAGGTTGGTTGGGGAGGGTGGGGGACCATATGTGTGGTTTGCAAATGTAAACATGGCCATTCTTCTCTGTGTACCTCTCTGTGTTCCTGGAAGGTCAACACCTCCTTACAGCAGGTCTAACTCAGGTCAAGGCCTTATGCGAACTGCTTAGTCAGCCCAGATGTGGCTTGTGGCTGGTTACTCAACTCGCAGGGCCCTGAGAGCCATTTTCGGGCACATCACTGTCATTCTCTATGGGCTACTTATGCCATCACACTCAGCAGCACCCATAGGCTGAGTCAGTGTCCAAAACCCCATCGTTTTATCCAGCCCTTGCATTTTGAGACCTGAAATCTCTCAACAATTTAACTTAGTCATCACTTGTCACCATACCAGCCATGGGAAGGCCTTGTCAACTGACACAAAGTGTCACTCCTTGACTCTTGTTTTTCTTTAGTAGAAGAACATGGTCACCTGTTTTGAAAGTGTTTTGAATGAAGTCAGTTCTAAATCATACCCTTGTTTTTGGCTTATGAATTTTAACTGTTTTCTGCTCAATTTTTGTGATTTATTTCAAAATTATCTGTTTGTTCTTTCAGTCTCACAAAAGACCCCTTATCAGAAAAAAGAAACCTAACTTAATTAACATAAGCAGATGACCAAGCCATATAGTAACTTTGTGCAAGTGCTGGTTAGGCTTTCTCTACCGTCTTCGAAACGTAGAACTGATTGGAAAAGCACTAGAGACCAGCTGGTCTGGGAGTCTCAGGTTAAGGTAGGTGAGATGGAGACCTGTTGAGGTCGAACACTCACCTGGAGCAGCATCCTGGGGCAGCAGTGAGCCAGTGTTCGTCCCAGGCCACCTTTCCAGGCAGGGCACTGTCCTTTGTCCCAGGTTGCCCCTGCATCCCTGAGATGCTCCTCTTTTCCCACCACACAGGTTCCAACCAGGAAAGACAAGTGTTCCAAAAGGCTTTGGGGAAACTGAAACCCAATGCATCATTTGGCCCAACATCTTCAGGGGGTTTGGAATTAGAGGAACGGGAGCCCAGCATCTCTGGGAAATTCAAGGTCACGGGCTTGCTGGCAGTGGGCAAAGAAGTCAACCTGGTCCTGCTGCTCAAAAACCTGACCAGTGATCCGAAGACAGTGACAGTGAACATGACCGCCTGGACCATCGTCTACAATGGCACACTTGTACACGAGGTGTGGAAGGACTCCATCACAATGTCCCTGGATCCTGAGGAAGGTAACTCATCCTGTAGTTGGTGGGGCTCCACAGATCCAAGGTGGCTGACAGTCTTCTGGGGCTGTGAGGTATCTTCTGGGCTCTAGGTTAGTCAGCCAACTAAGGACGAAGCAGCGCATGGCCCCTGTGGTTAAGCTATGGGTCTTGATGCTTTGGAAGTTGCTGTCTCTATGAACAGTGCCAGTCAGAGTGGTGCTGACCCAAATCCTTCTATGCCCTGGGGGAGGAAGGAGGGAGGCTTTGATGGTTCATAGCCAGGAAACAATATCACTGATGGGTGATATACCACCTGTATACCACCTGACAGCTGGCAGAGTATGTCCTTGTATACCACCTCACTTGACCTAAAAAAATATGGATTTCAGTATCCATTTTAAAGAGGCAGAAAGGGAGGCTTAGAGAGATTTGTGACTTGCTTAAGAAATTAAGTGTGGCCAGGCTCAGTGGCTCAGCCTGTGATCACAGCACTTTGGGAGGCCAAGGAGAGTGGATTGCCTAAGCCCGTGGGTTCGAGACCAGCATGGGCAACTTGGCAAGAGCTCATCTCTATAATAAATCAAAAAAATTAGCTGGACATGGTAGTGTGCACCTGTAGTTCCGGCTACTTGGAAGGCTGAGGCGGAGAAATCGCCGGAGCCCTGTAGGTCGATGCTGGGGTGGCCATGAGCATGCCACTGCACTCCTGCCTGGGCGACAGAGTGAGACTCAAACACAAAAAAAAAAAGAAAGGAAAGAAAAGAAATTAAGTGTCATAGCTCATAGTGGCAGTGCCTGGTCTTGGTCCTAGGTTTCCTGATACTAAACCCAGTGCCCCTCCTATTTTCTATGTGGTGTTGCTGCCACCCTCTCTCCCCTCGGCCCTGTCCCTCAACAAATCACTTTTCAGGTTGGACCGTGGAAGGGTTGCAGTAACCACAGGGCTGTGAACCCCTACCCGGGGTTCCCCCACAACTGCTAGGGGCTGGATGGAGTTTCTGAATTCCTGACAACAGTGACAGGATTTCTTAGAAGTCTGAGCACTGGGGAACAGCGATTCCTTGTCCTGGGTGGCAGGGATGAGAAGGGAACAAGGTGGAGCAGAAGAAGTCAGGTGCCACAGGATTGGAACGCAGGTGTGCCCACATTGGCAAAATCCTTCAAGCTGTTGTGAAAAGTTGGGACTTACCAAGCAGATTAGCAGGGGTGGGGTAGTTCATATAAGGAACAAATAGAAACTGATTAATTACACAGACCGTCTTGAAAGAATTCTGTCTGTAGAGAAACTGAAAGGTGTCACACCTATCAAAAGGTGGCGTCCTTAGAATCTGTCTTCAGGCAGAATTTCAGCAGAAATCTCTAGATCAGAAGCAAATGCCTAGCTGTTATTGACCTTCAGATCTCAAAGGAAGACATACTTTGGAGATCATAAAATTCACGGAAGGGAAATGGTTAAAAAAATCTTTTTGAGGCCAGGCTCAGTGGCCCAGCCTGTAATCCTAGCACTTTGGGAGGCCAAGGTGAGCAGATTACCTGAGCCCGCGGGTTCGAGACCCACCTGGGCAACTTGACGAGACCTCATCTCTACAATAAATCAAAAATTAGCCAGGCGTGGTAGCACACACCAGTAGTTCAGGCTACTCGGAAGGCTGAGGCTGAAGGATCGCTGGAGCCAAGCAGGTTGAGGCTGCGGTGCCCAGAAGTGGCCACTGTACTCTAGTCTGGGCGACTGAATGAGACTCCAACTCAAAAAAAAAAAAAAAAATTTTGCGAAAGGGGCAGTAGGGATACTGAAACATCTTTTAAATTTATTTTCTGAGTATTTTGGACAACTGGCTTTCTGGTTTGTCGGACCATAATTGCTTCCAGGGAATTGTTGTACTGTCTGACTAATCATTGTCTCATTGCTTCTGTATTATTGACCTCTTATGTTCATCTGGCTGCCAGGATCAAGCCCTGAGTCAGCCTGTCAAAACTCTTCTTGAAATGTTTAAAATTAATTGTGGATTTGCAGTGGTTTCATTTTCAAAGGTTTATTTTTAGTGCTAGTGTTATTATATGATAGTTTTGTGATTATTAATGAATTTAATTAGGCCTAGAAATGTGTTATGCACATCTGTGTATGTATGTATATTTAAATGTTGTATTTATAATCAATCTTAGCATTCATAGTTTGGAATTTTATTCCTACATTTTTAACTTGGATTAAAATGACATGCTTGCTGTGCTCGGTGGCTCAACCTGTAATCCCGCGATTTGGGAGGCCGGGGTGAGCAAATTGCCTGAGCCCGCAGGTTCGAGACCCACCTGGGCAACCTGGTCATACCTCATCTCTACAAAAAAATCAAAAAAATTAGCTGGGCATGGTAGCTCATGCCTGTAGTTCCAGCTACTTGAAAGGCTGAGGCGGAAGGATCACCAGAGCCCAGCAGGTCGAGGCTGCGGTGGCCGGGAGCGGCCACTGCACTCCAGTCTGAGTGACAGAGTAAGACTCCAACTCAAAAAAAAAAAAATGGCATGCTTATCCAATATAACTCGTATTCTCTGGTTATTCAGTTACAGATGCTACAAACTAGCACATATACCTAAAGGGGTTTGTAAATTTCTCTACTTGTATGGACTTATAATCTGCCCAAATTTTGAGACATAAGAGAATGATTGCCAGTAATACTACTGTTTCCCCATTCCCAAAGATCCCATATCTTTTAAGAGCACCAATCCCCTATTGGTGGCGGTTCATGTGAACCCATAAGAATGAAAATGTGTGAAGTATTGACTAAGGTAGAATAATCGCTTTAGCCCAGGAGTTCAGGGCCAGCCTGGGCAACATAGCACGACCTCATCTCTAGAAAACATACAAAAATTAATCCGGCATGGTGGTGGTGCATGCCTGTAGTCCTAGCTACTCAGGGGGCTGAAGCAGGACAATCACTTGAGTCTAGGAGTTCAAGGTTGTAGTGAGCTATGAACATACACAGCACTCTAGTCTGAGTGACAGAGCAAGACTCCCTCTTTCAAAAAAAAAAAAATGAAGTATTACTAGATTGCTCAGAAATTATGTTGCTAATGGTTAGAGATTAAGCCCTAGAGCCACCATCTTCATTTACTAGTTACTGGCAGATCTGCGCATGAAGCTGGAGACTTGAAAACGTTCTGTTCACCTTCTTTCCTTGTACTACCCCTGTGCTTACATCTTCTGTACCCCTTGCCCTGCCTTATTCCCAGGCTTCCGTACCCACACAATTCTGATCTTTCTATCAGTTCCTCAGCGCCTGGATTTTTCCCTTTTCCAAATGTATTAGTCCTTCAGGGCCCTGTTCTCTTCTGTGAAATAATAAACTCATCTCTGCTAAAGTACTGTCTCCTTCTAGATATCATATTTGCACTTTAGTACACACCGTGTCTTAACTCAGAAGAAAAGGTAGAAATTTAACGGGAAGACTTACCTAAGATAATATAATTAGTGGTGAAGCTAGAATTTAGAGCACTAACTTTCACAGTCACTTCATCTGTAAATAGAGTTAGAGTTGCCTATTATATTGCAACATTATGGCTTACAGCATTGTGTTTGTCATGCAAAACCACTATTAGTAGAAGCAAATTAATGGCTAATATTGTTTTGTTCCTAAGGCTGATTTCCCTCAAAGTTACTGAGGAATGGGCTAAAATATGTATCTCATTTCCCATTTGTTAATTATTTGTTTATACTCTACTCTGTTCTTTATCATAATTTAGCAAATGTGGGACCTGGAGTGATTTGCTTTATTGATATAAGTATTAGAAATAGGTTAAAATATAGAAAATTTCCTCCATTTTTGTAAAGGGTATGATCGTTATTGATGTGAGATTTGGATCTGAAAAGTTTGCTGTCCTTTTTTGCTTTAAGTAGTATTTTAAAAATAAAATTATAGACTAGAATATTTTAATTGAAAAAATTATACAGCTATACTCACAATTCATAGGTATGACTTAATATCATATAATTTTCATAACATTGTCAAGGAGATCTCAGGCCTGTCCAACATTAGCAGCAGTAAGTAATAATCATGTATATATATTCCTTGATACAGCTTGACCAACTGTATTTTAACATACAGAAACACACGAGACCCATCCTACTTTAATAATAAAGATAATGTGGTGTTTACGGCTTGTCTTGGTTAAAAGCCAAGAATATTATTTGCACTTTTTGAAGAAAAAAGCTGAAACGAGGAAAAATTTTGTCAAAATGACTGAACAAACAAAGAGGTGATTACAATTGTAGATTTTAGAATATAGTTTAAGATATATATGTATGTTGCATCTTAAGTAATCGTTTTGAGGAGTAGAGATTATTTATTTGATCTGAGCTCTCCATGCTTCAGTTTAGTTTCCTGGACAGTTAGAATCTCTCCACATACTTCAGACTCTTAAATATATGTACTCACCCTTGGGCCTTTAAAATCTTAGCCTAAAAGTTGCCTTCTCTGTTAGTCTGGCATCTTTTATGCTCTCTTGATTTTTCATCATGACAACTGAATACGTTTTTCAGACTGCATTCATTGACCAAAAATGAACAACAACAACAAAAACTTGGCATTAACATTTTTGTAGTTACTTAGATCATTATCTTCCCATGTGTCAATTCCTTTATAAAGTAACATGAATATGGCTCAATTTTTGGCTCTAAAATAAAAAGAAATAAAGATTTGCGATGGCAGTAGCTATTTGTGAGGAATAACATTTTGATAACTTGATCAGTTTCCAAAAATTGTTCCAAAATTGATTTAAGTAATAGGCAATGGTTTTCTCTTTTTAAGTGTTGTACCTAACAGACTAACTATGGGAAGTCTCTAATTCTATTAATCATTTGTGTTTCAACTTATTCCTGAAATTAAATTTTATACATATTTTGCATCCTAATACTAAAATTCCACATACAGTGTTAAAAGTTTCTACTAACAATCAATTTTCTATAAAGTGAGAATAACCTTTAATAGTTAAAGCATTTTTTACAAAGAACAAAGTTGGATGACTTACACTTCCTTTTAAGACTTACTGTATAAAATTATAGCAATTAAGATTATAGGCTACTATAAGGATGGACATGTAAGATGACTTGTAAGATAGTTCAAGGAAAATGTAATTACAAGATAAAAATAAAAAATATAAACTGTATTTCTCAACATAAGTTTCATCAAGTTCTAGACACTTCTGTAAACAATGATACCAGCTATTTAATCCATCCTTAAAAAGCTGATGGTCCTGGGATTTAACCATGTCAATGCAGACATTTTTGCATTATTAACTGAAGAAAAGTGGGTACCCCTTAACAAATTTTTTAAGATTAAGAAGAAAAAAGAAGTCAAAAGGAGCCAAATCAGGACTGTAGGGTGACTGCGTGGGGGGGGGGGGGGGGGGGGGGGGGGGGGGGGGGGGGGGGGGGGGGGGGGGGGGGGGGGGGGGGGGGGGGGGCGGGG
>CAUYQG010225639.1:0-77219 GCA_963574415.1 Tarsius wallacei | reverse complement strand
ACCATGTTGGACAGTGCAGCCTTAGACCACGCACTCCATGAGGGCAGAACCTTAGACTGGTTCACGGCTATATCCCAATACCCAGCACAGGGCCGGGCCCACATAGATGAAAATGTTCAATGAATGATGAATGAGGGAATGAATGCGTCAATGAGAGCGAAAATGTTTTGTAGATTATAATACACCTACACATAAGATACTATTACAGGTTATACCAACATCGTATCTTCCCAACCAGGCCACACACAGGAGGCAGAGTGGCTCATTGCACCACGGAAGCAGCCAGACCTTACTCGATACCTCTACCACCTGCTGGCTATATTGCTACGGAGAATGATCCGATGGCCCTGGACCTGATGTGATCCCCTCATCAGTAAGATGGGGAAGTATCAACTACCTCGGAGGTGGCAGTGAAGATTAGACAATAGAACCTGATAAAGAGGGGCTAATGAATCACTGGGAATTTGTTTTTCCAACTCTTAGTTGTTAGAAAAAACATAGATCACCTGCCATGTTCTGCAAGGAGACAGAAGGAATCTTGGAGAATTCTCCCAAACCTCTATATGAAGGTTCCTCTCTAGACTCAAAGTCCTAATGGAGTGAGAACCTGCCAATCTCAGGTTCAGATTACAGCAGGCCCCCGACATCAAGCAGACCTAACCCAAGAGGGTGACTTGACCATAGTGCCAGAGAAAGCAGGGTGTCGAGGGGGACTATAGGAAGGGGAAAACTTGGCTTCCAGAAGCTGAAAGTCAGTCAGATCCAGGTGCCTCCATTTCCAGGGTTGAGGGGGTGAGACAGGCCCCCTGGCTGTCTCCCCACCCCTGCTGCAATCAAGGACAACCTAAGAAAAGCACTTATTTCTTAGGCTAGGCCTCAGGAACATCAAGAAATCATCCTTCTGAATGCACAACCTGCTGGGTTTCAAGCACCAAATGCTGCCCTCTTCAGGAGCTTCCTGGGTCAGTGGCCTGACAAGGAGCAGATCAGAACCTCCGGGGCAAAGCCCAGGCCTGTCCCC
This sequence comes from Tarsius wallacei, assembly GCA_963574415.1. Taxonomy (NCBI): domain Eukaryota; kingdom Metazoa; phylum Chordata; class Mammalia; order Primates; family Tarsiidae; genus Tarsius; species Tarsius wallacei. The sequence continues at coordinate 76,198 of CAUYQG010225639.1, read as the reverse complement.
ACCTACCTTGAGTTTCTCCCCATTCTCAGTGTCCCCACCTCCTGGCACTCTCAGCAGCGGTTCTGGAAGTGACAGAGCAGAGTTAGAAAGCGTCTGCTGGCACATAAGGATTCGTTCCACAGGCCACCCAGAAGACGGGGCTGGGCAATAAGCCCATGGGGCTGCCTGGGCCACTACTGGCCTCCAACAAGAGGGGATGCCTGAGGTTCAAGCCAAGCAGGGCCTCAGAAGCCAGAGCTGCATGTAGGACAGGGAAAACTGAAGGGGACACAAAATTCAAGTCCTGAGTCTCAGAGCTCATGGCAGGCCTAAGTCTGCAGAGGTGGGTGCCCCCAGATCAGTAAGCAGCCCAGGACGGATCCTGAGACATGGAGCTGGGAAGGAGCCATTGGAGAAGACCCTGAAACCCAGCCCTCCAAAAGCAAGGGGTGAGGGGAGCTGAACCCTGTGGGGTCAGACCGTAACCTTCTCCAGGGAAAGCCCAAGCAGATACACTATATATAAGGGTGTCATGGGCAACTGTGCAGTCTGCATTTAGCAGGTGCTCGTGAGAAGTCCCTGCACCCAGCAGCCTGAGAGCAGCTCAGGTGGCAGAGGCCACCGAACACTGGGAATGATGCTACTATGCAGGAAAACCGGGGGAGAACTTAGGAAGGGAAGCAGAATGGGGTGTGCAAGTACCTCTCAGTGGCCGCAGTCGCCGCCTGGCCACCTTCAGGTGTTTGGTCCGGCCCAGGTCCTCCCCTAGAAGGTAATACCAGCCACTGATTTCCTGCCACGAGAGAACGACAGGCTCAGACACAGGAGGCAGAGGGCACAGGTCAGGCAGCCACCAATCCCCCTAAAAAAGTAGCCACTGGACACCCTCCCTCTGGGGATGACAGGCATTCAAGCCTCCCTGCCCCTAGGCTACCATGCCTACCCCTCCAGGAAGCCCTCCCTGATGCTCTGGGCAGAACTGGCTCTCCCTTCTGCAGAATTTCTGCAACCTCTTATCCCCAGAGGGCAACCATCTACTTGCCTGCCTTCCCCAGTAGACTACACGTAGGCTCTTTGATGTGGCTAGCACTATTGTCTGGTATACAGTAGGAGCCCAATAAATGTTTGTTGACACAAGGGAGGGAGTGAAAGAGGGATGCAGAAGGCAAAAACAGTCTCCACAGGGAACGTCTTTTTCCAAGTGAATGAAGCTGAGGCTGCAGCCAAGAGATCATTGGGACCCACACACAGGATAAAGGGTCCTCAGCCATCCATCACAGATTTCACTTCCAGGGCACAAAGCTGGGTAGCAGGGCCTTGCAACAGGCCACAGGACATTCTAGGGATGTGCAAAAGGAGCACACCCTTCCCCTGCTCTCCTTTCCCTAGTTTGGGGGATACAACTCAGAGTAGAGACAGATAAGGGACTAGTGACCCAGAGAGTGGGGTCCTGGTAGACACACCAAGAGACCCCTAGAATGGACCACAAGAAGCATCCGGTCCTCCTCTTTCAGGGTAAACCCAGGGGTGCTCTGGGCCCCGAGAGGCCTGCCAGTGTCCTTAACAGCAGACACCAGGCTCAAAACCTCCCGGGAGGATTTGGGGCCGCCTAACAACTGCTTTCTGGCAAGACAGAAGGGGACCCACACCCTCAGCTAGGGAGGTGATGAACACGGTGTTGCTACGTAGGCCGCTGGGCACCCGTCTCAGTGGGGCACCATCTCACAGACAGAAACTCCGCCCAGGGGCTTCCAGAGAAAGCCAGCCAGTACCAGCCCTGGCCTGGGTGGACTGGTGCTGCCAGAGGCTTCCCTCGGACCCACCTTGTCTGGAGTCAAGAGGGACTTTACCCCGAAGCTCATGCAGCCGATGAGTCCACTCTGTCTGGGAGAGCAAGAGAGGCTTGAGTCAGCACTGGTTGGGCCAAATCCGGAGGTTGATTGTCAAGTAGAACAAAGGTCAGCCTGACGAGCTGTGGTTTACAAAGCACTTCTACCTGCATCATCTCTTGATCCTTCCGACTTTGTGACTTTATCTCCATTTACAGAGGAAAAAAATGAAGGCTCTGAGTTGGTTCCCTCCTCAAGGGCACAGAAACCATTATTGTTGGGTCGAGAGGTTGGGGGCTAGAGTGTGGGAACAAAGCCTCCTAGGCTTGGGTGCAGCACTCTCTCCACCAGCGCAGAAGCTCAAAACTACTTGGCGGGTTTTAACTGTTCTGGTGCTGGGTATATCTGAAGAGCCAGTCCCCACAGGGAATCTCAGCTCCCACATCAGTTGGTAATACTCAGTGGAAGAGAAAAGTTGTGGGATCTCAAACTCAAGCTTGGTCTCAGGTCCAGGCGGCAGATCAAGATCCAAACCAACCTGACCCACAAAAATTGCTGAGACCACTCTGACTTTGCTGCCGGCAGGGCAGGTAGGCATAAGCCAGGGTCAGTTCTCATGGGAATGTCAGACTAGGGTGAGCGGCTGGGTTCAGTCTGGTCCTGCTTGGTTATGAGGAATTCAAATTTCCTGAAAAATGTTCTGCCATTGAGCCTCAATGTCCAACAATCAGGGACAAATAGTTAGCAATTTTTAAAAATGATGGCATAGATTCATATTAATAAAATGCAAAAAAAACTTACTACTGTTAGACAAAAAGAAGTTCAAAAAGCTGTACATTTAATGAGTATTTAAGTTTAATGAGAAAGACACCCACAAAAATGGTTGTATCTGGTAGATGGGATTATTAGGGATTTTTTTTCTCCTTTGGGTTTTCACTGTTTTCAAATTTTCACAGGGAATAAGCACTCCTTATATAATTAGGGGAAAAAACTGTAACAATGTATTTTTAAGTACTTCTATCATGCCATATCCTACTCTAGCCTAACACTGGAGTTTTCTCTCTCTCTCTCTCTCTCTCTCTCTCTCTGTGTGTGTGTGTGTGTGTGTGTGTGTGTATCAAGGTCTCACTCTGGCACCCAGGCTGGAGTACAGTGGCATAATCATGGCTTACTTCAGCCTTGACCTCCTAGGCTCAGGCAATCCTTCCACCTTAGTCTTCTGAGTAGCTAGGACTATAGGCATGTACCACCACGCACACCTGGCTATTTTAAAAATTTTGTTGTTGTGATGAGGTCTCACTATGCTGCCCACCTAGTTTCAAACTTCTGGGCTCAAGCAATCCTCTCACCTTTAGCCTCTCAAAGTGCTAGGATTACAGGTGAGAGCCATTGCACCCAGCCTGATTTAATAACTATTAATCAAGAAACAGCAAGGATATTTAGGTTGGGGCATAATCCACTATCTGAAGAACCCACATAGATGAGAGATTTGGCATGTCCTGTGGAAGGCATGATATCAAAGCCAAAAATGGAATGGGCTGCAGGACAGGTAGTGAACTCCCTAGAGGTGTGCCTCCCAGGAGCCTGGTCTAAGGGGGCCTGAGGTAGGGCAGTGATTCTGACCAGGAGGGTACACAGAACCACCTAAACAGCCTGTCTGAGATCTGTGCTCTAGGGCTTGCTGCTAGGGACCCAAATCCAGTTGGTCCAAGGTGGGCCCAGGCATGGAGGCATGGAGAAAGCTCTTCAGGGGATCCAGCAGGACACTTATCCATATCTGCCCCAGTCAAAGACCAGTGGCCTAGAAGGTCTCTAAAAATACATATTGTTTGGATTCTCCAGAAAGGGGGGCAGATTGCCATCTGACAATCCTAAGCAAAACAAAACTAGCTTCTCGCAGGAAGCCAGGCCAAGTGAGGGTGGGGATGCAGAAGACTGAAGAACTGGTCTTCATAACTGCTCCACTCGCCTGCAAATCTACGCTCTGACCCATGGCCACAGGGAGGAGGCCTCTGCTTCTGGCTGTCTCTTGATAGTTGGTCTCACTCCACTACTCCTCCTGCTCCCATTTCCTCCAGCCTTGGCCCCATCTGCTCCCCTCTCATCATACAAGGCCATATAAATAATCTATTCAAAAGGGACAATGCAACCATCCCAATAAAGCAACCCTTCCACGTCCACCCCCCCCCCCCCAGCCCACCACCAAAAACAAATACTCCTCCCTCTTGGGAAGTGGCCAAGTCAGCACTAATAACGAGGTGGTTGCAGTGACCACCAGAAGCAGCAGACGCTCATCTGAGCTGACACTCCAGAAAAGCCTTGTCAAGACTTTGCCAAAGTCTTCAGACCAATTTATTAATCTTATTGGCCAACACATTCAAGAGAAATCCAGCTGGTATCCTGGTGCCCACACTACTTTGCTGCACACTTTTCTTTCTTCCCGGGTATTGCTGAAACCTTCCAAACCTCCAGGCTGATGCATTAGTTTGGCTGCCTCTCCCTTCTCTTCAGTAAGTGAAATTTTCATTCCCTGGTGCTTAGAGAATGTTAAATGGTTAGTGGCCTCCCTTGAGCTTTGCTTCCTGCTAAGGGGTCTCCAATCATTTCTTGATAATTCAGGCAGAGAAAATTGCCACAATTAACATCCATAAGCAGGAACCTCTCTCTGAGTGTTCCTCAATTAGCTATTTCTTAATCCTGCTTTTGAAAAACCTTTGGAGGAAGAAAGACACTTCTTTTACAGGCAATCTGAGCATATGGCAATATAGCAGTCAGTTTATAAACCTGGGAACTAGCGCTCACCCTGGAGCCTGCCTGAAGTTTTACTAGGTGCAGTCCCTGGAACCAAGTTTTGGGTATTCCGGACTGCCATGGCCTGCACTCTGGCCCTGGTGCACTCAGTGAAGGATTGACAACTGGATGAATCCATCATGCCCACAGTTGGCAGGCACTGGGCAAAGAGCCGCAGTGTTAAGGAAACAGGACAAGCATGCAGGAATTTAAATAGCAGTTCAAGACAGCAATACAGCAGGTGTCTCAAGACAGGGTAAGATTGACAGATGAATAGCGCAGGCAACAAATTCTAAAGGCTTGGGGATGCAAGAAGTAGCTTAGGGCTGAGATGCTTGAAGGCCTAATGAGTTGAGCCAGAGAGACTGAGAGGAAGAGTATTTCAAGCAGAAGGAACAGTCAGTACAAAGACTCAGAGGTAACTTCATGCTGCTCACATGGGGGAATAGCACTCAGTTTACTTTTGAGTATAGGATGGCAGGCCCATTGCAAGATTTAAAAATGCATTTTTTTTGTTTTTGTCTTTTAGGGAGTGCACTTTAATTCTCTCTCAGTGGCCTTAAACTACTTCTATTACAGGGTTACACCATTTATTCTTAATTTATTTTTGTTTGATGGCTTCAACTGAACACATTTTTCCATTAACTTTTTTCCTTAAGCTCAATACCCATCACTGATTCCAAGTTTTCTGACATTAGTCCACTGTACTTGGCACTGAGATCCTGTTCATGAAAAAGGTTAAAGAAATCAGCAAATAACAACACCCAGGACAGTGCCAGGCACATGGAAGCAGACTTTCCATAAACACAGCTACTATTCACATAAAAGATTATGTTCTTCAATTATATATGTATATATGCATTTTTTTTAGATTAGTATAAAACGTTACAATTATCTTCAAGACTGTTCTCTGGCCACAAGTTCTGAAAATGCTATGATTGATACCAGAAGCTTCGGTTTGGCTTTCACCATATCATCAAACAAAACTTTTAAATAGCTTAGTTCCATACTCAATAATAATGAGGAATTACTATTAATTTTTAAGTGTGTCGGGCATGGGGGCTCACACCTGTAATCCCAGCACTTTTGGAGGCCAAGGTGGGAGAATCATTTGATCCCAGGAGTTTGAGACCAGCCTGGGCAACATGTAAGACCTCATCTCTACAAAAAAATCAAAAAAATTAGCCAGCATGGTGGTGTGTGCCTGTAGTCCCAGCTACTAGGAGGGCTAAAGCAGAAGGATCACCTGACTCCAGGAGTTGGAGGCTGTGGTGAGCTGTGATCTTACCACTGCGCTCCAGCCTGGGCAATAGAGTGAGACACTGACTAAAAATATAACAATAATAATCCATTGGAAAAGGGGAAAGTGGGTGGGATATAGATGAAATAAGATTCACCATATCGAGAGAATTGTCTGAGACCAGGAGTTCAAGACCAGCCTAGGCAACTTGGCAAGACCTTGTCTCTATAGTAAATCAAAAAATTAGCCAGGCTTGGTGGCTCATGCCTGTAGTTCCAGCTACTTGGAAGGCTGAGGTGGAAGAATTTCCTGAGCCCAGCAGGTTGAGGCTGCAGTGGCTGTGAGCATGCCACTGCACTCCAGCCTGGGCAACAGAGTGAGACTCCAACTCAAAAGAAAGAAAAAAAAAAGATTTGCCATATATTGATAACTGATGAAACTGAACTATGACTATATAAGGGTTTACCATATAATACTTTCTACCTTTTGCATGTGTTTGAAAATGTCCACAATTTTTGAAAACTCTCAGATATCTTAAAATAACTCTCATTTTAAAATTTTAAGAAGAACCAGCCTTAAAAAAAATTTTTTTTTTAAGATTTCTTGGCCAGGCATGGTGGCTCAAGCCTGTAATCCTAGCACTTTGGGAGGCCGAGATGAGGAAATTGCCTGAGCCCACAGATTCAAGAACAGCCTGGGCAACTTGGCAAGATTTCATCTCTACAATAAAAAAAATTTTTTAAAAAAAAGGGGGCAACCCCTTCGTGTCCCATCCCACTGTCAGAGCTTCTCTGTCCTCTCAATAAATCCTGTTTTCTTACCAAAAAAAAAAAAAGCTGTCAAAAAAAATCAAAAAATTAGCCAAGCGTGTTATCACGCATCTGTAGTTCCAGCTACTTGGAAGGCTGAGGAAGAAGGATTGCCTGAGCCCAGCAGCACTGGGGTGGCCATGAGCATGCCACTACACTTCAGCCTGGGTGATGGAGTGAGACTCCAACTCAACAACAACAACAAAAGGTTTCTTTCAACATCACAGAACCTTGAAGCTGAAAGAAGCCTTAGAGATCATTGCGTTTTACAGACAAGGAACCTGAAGCCAAGGGCAGGGAAGGGATTTACCAGTGATCTCACAGAGTGTCAAAATTAAGCCAAAATTTGCTGCTCTGAAGCCTGGTTCTCCTCTGCTCTCTCTGTGATCACCATGATGGCTGAAATTATCCAGCCCTTCCCCAGAACATTTTTGTAGATCATCTTGTTTCTCTAATACAAGTTTACAGCTGTTGCTGGAAGGATCACGAGAATTTGTGAAACAGATGCTTCCCTTTCATCTCCCATCGGTTTCAAAATGTGACCACCCCACATTTGGCTGAATGATTTCTATACAACTACACTATAAATGCTACGAGAAGCAGCCCAAGGCCTGAGGAACAAATGTACTGACACAGAAATAGTATGGCTTTGGAGTCATTTATCACTCATATGAGATGGTCAAGTGTATGTAAAACGGATACAAGCACATGGGTGTTGCACCAGACTGCCTGGATTTGCATCTTGCTTTCTTGCCTTCGTCGCTGTGTTACCTTGGCAAGTTATATAATCTCTCTGTGCCTGTTTCCTCACCTATAAAAGAGGACCAATAATAATACCGACCTCATATGTGTTGTGAGGATTAAATTAGAAAATACATGGCATGTGATTGATTCATGTCCATACACAGTAAGTGCTTAATAAATAACCTCAAGCAAGGTCCTTAATCTCCAGAAGCCTCAGTTTCCTCTTCTCTGAAGAGGGGCAGTAATAAGTCCTACCTCTCAGGGTTGTTGTGAGGATAAAAAGGGATAATGTATGTAAAGTGCCTGGCACAGAGAAGAGTGCAGCAAATGTTTGTTTCCTTCCTTCCGTAATTGTCTTTCATGTTGATAAGTTGCACGTCCATCCTTCAGAGGAGCGCAATTTGATTTGAGGGTGAGCTGAAGTTTCCTGCCATTGCTTTGTCTGCCTCCTACAGCTCAGAGGCCTTCTCATCCAGAAGGGGATCGATAAAAGAGAGCACAGGGAGGCTGAGGTGGCCTCCGTGGTGCTGACAGTTCCGGCTGGGCCTTCCACTTCAAAGGCAGGCCTGCCTGCACCTGCTCTGTCCCTCTGGAGCTTTGGGCTGGGACTGTGACCATGTATTTGGCTGTGTTTTGTTTAATAAGGAATCTCACTTTCCCAAAATAGGCAGCAAGTAGAGACACTGCCCCACCCTGCTGACTCACTTTCCCCAGCCTCACTTTCTTTTCCAGAGACCATGAACGGCATTACTGGCTCCTACTCCAGTAGTGCTGACCACCCACTCCGTTGTTCACGTTCTTGCAGGAGAAGATCGCAGCAGAACACGCACGCTGTCCCCGGCTTGGTGTCTGCCTCCACCCTGTGGGCTCGCTGGATGTCCATCGGTCTCTCTAGCACTCCTCTGCTGTCTCCTTCAGGATTTCCCTCCATTCGCCTATTCCTTCAAGGACAGGATTCTGATCTTTGGTTCTTGACACTCGATGCTCTTCCGAGGGGGTCTCCGCTGCTTAGAATGTCACCCACTGCCTCCATGATCATGGTTCCCACGTCTCTACCACTTTCACAGATCTTGTCTCCCTGAGCTCCAGATCCATAAAGGCAAGCCCTCCTACACAGCTGTGGTCTGGCTGCTCTCCGGGCACCCGCATCTCACAGTATCCCAAGCCAACTGACCCGCCCCTCCAGTACACTCTGCCTCAAGTGGGGACGCCATCAGCCACCCAGGAGTTACCCTTAACTTCTGTCACTGTTTTCATAGCCAAATCACCACTAAGCACTATTGATTTAATCACCTAAATATGGCCTGAGTCTGTTTTTCTCCTCTTTATCCCCAGACTGTCTCTCTCAACCTGACCTTCCAAAGACCTACCAAAGTGGGAGATCCAGAATGTGTATCTGTTGTCCCCTGACTCGACTCCCTTCAGCATTTCCCAAGGTCAAACAGATTCTCAAAGCAGCTGCATGGGGTTCACCCTAAGAACTTGTTTAAATGCAGGTTCCTTGACCCTGGGCCCATGAAGATTCAGATTCAATCAATCTGATGTGGCACCTGGAAACCTGTATTCCTCACAAGCAGCCCAGGTGACTCCAATGCATGTCCAGGATTGAGAACCACTGGCCCTCAGGAGAAAGCCCAACTCCAGAGAAAGCCTAGGGAATCATCTGATTTGGCTTATGCCAACCTCTTCATCTAGTCTCTACCCAGTCCCTACTTTGTACTTGACCCTCCAGCAACACAAGAGCCCTCCTCCCTCTGTCTCTCCTGCCCTGCCCCATCCTCTATGATCTACTGGCTCTTTCTTCTGTCCTTTTGCTTGTGCACCTACAAAGCAGTACAGTGTTGAGAGGAAGGACCCTGGGGTCACATGGCCTGGGTCTCCATCCTTTTCACTGGCTGCGTGTCTTTGGGCAAGTTCCTAACCTTCATCGCTTCAGTGTACTCTTCTGCAAACTTAGGACAAAATCACACTCTTCCTAGAGCTGTTGTGAGAATTAAATGAGCTAATGCACTGTTAACCGCTGGCTAGAGGTCAGCACCCAATAAATGGTTGCTCTTGTCATTAACATGATTGATGTCCTCTCCTCACTCACACCCCCAAGTCTCTCTTGGTGATCCTCTAGTTAGCAGGATAATCTCTGATTGACCCCATGCATTCCCAGTACCTAGGGGATGCCACATCAGCACCTAGGAAATGGCAGCTGAATGAATGAAAGAATGGGGTCTATAGTACCATGAGCACCACTCGATGCTGAAAAGTGGATACTCCATTAAAAGAAAAATCCTTCATTTCAAAGGTTGAAGAAGGCCCTTTTTTTTTTTTTTAGAGTTGGAGTCTCACTCTATTGCCCACGCTGGAATGCAGTGGTAGGCTCATGGCTACCGCAGCCTCGGCCTGCAGACAATTCTTTCACCTCAGCTGGAACTACAGGCATGTGCCACCACACCCAGCTAATTTTTTTATTTATTGCAGAGATGAGGTCTCGCCAAGTTGCTCAGGCTGGTCTCAAACCCCTGGGCTCAGATAATCCTTTTGCCTCAGCCTCCCAAAGTGCTGGGATTATAGGTGTGAGCCAACCCACCCAAGCAAAAAATAGATACTCTATTAAAAGAAAAATCCTTCACTTCAAAGGCTGAATGCAGCCCAACTTTAAAAAGTATACTATATAATAAAGTTTAGGGTACTAAAAAGCACTCAACCCAAAACTGTTTTCCAGGTCTAAGTTAGTGAGTTGAACTGATTTTCATAGAGGCGCCTTTTCAGTCATCATTTAATTCTGTGATTGCTCCACAAATGTTCCTGGCCAGGGTTCTCCCAGGTCCCTTAGGCTACACTAGCTAAACAAGCCACTACTACTCACAGGGGCCACTGCAGTCAACTGCTCTGACCTAGCAGCCAATTCTCAATGCTCATACCCCGCACTCCTCCCCTCCTCTATACTAACTGCCATTACTAACGGCCTCATCTGCTGTCCTGTGTCCTGGGCTGCCTGCAAGATCAGCCTGTTTGGATTCTCCCACACAAGCTTCTGCACCCCCTCAACTAGCCTCCTCATTCCAGCCTGAGCCCACCATGCATATCCCTGCCTCCCTGCCTTTTCTCATGCCGTGCCTTGCCTGGAATGCCCTTTCCAACCTTTTCTCCTTATCACATTCTTAATCCTTGTCCAAATTCCAAATTCCACTTTTTCCATGAAGCCCTCCTTATGCATCTCAGCCCACAATGAACTCTCCCTCATCCTACACTTCCTGTCCTTATTACTCATTTCGTTCCTTTATTCATGCAACCAATATTCATTAAATGTCTACTGTAAGGCACAAAGAACAGTTGTAACTAAAATGAAAACAGGCCTAGTTTTCATGGTGCGTAGAGTCCTGTGGAACTGAGCAGGTAGCATGTTGTTACTGTAGTTTATCTTCATGCAGCGCCTTCTGTCCCCACCTGAACAGCAGGCACCTTGAGAACAAGATCTACGTGTAGGCTGGTTGGCATCCCAGTGGCCAACACAGTGCCTTGTGGATCAATATCAAGTGCTCAGCAAATGCTCATTGAGAGCATGGTCCTTGGCATTACCTGGAGTGATAGGGACTTGGGGTGGCAGCCTCTGCAATTTAGTGCTGCCATGGCCACTCACCTATCCAGCAAGCACTAATAGAACTCCTGTTGTATGCTGGCAGCCTGGCTGCCACCCACTAGCCCAGAGCAGGGTCTCCCTCCAGCTTAGCAGTTCTCCTCACCTGGACTCACTGGCCCTGTTCCACACGGTAACCAGAAGCCGCTTCTGATCATCTTCCTCTTGGACAGGACTGTGAAGCAAACCAGACCATCAGAGGGTCAGTAGGGCCAAGCTCCAGGCCAGACCCATTTGAAAATAACCTGAACAGCTGGTTAAATAAACTAGAGTACAAATAGTATGAGAGATGAGTGCTTACATGCATGAAAGAGTTTACACTACATTGTTAAGAACTAAAAGGAGATTACGACACACTATTATAAAACAATTCCATTTTTGTAAACATAGAGAGAGAAAGAGAGAGAGAGAGACACATACACGCCCACACAAATTAAAAGATCTGAAAAGAAATACAGCAAGGCATCTCTGTCTGAAAGCAGTTAGGGCTATGAGTGTTTTCTATTTTCTTCTTTTTGCTCATCTATATTTTCTATTTTTCTGTAATAGATAGCATTACCCTGTGTAGTGACCAAAAAACCCAAAATATTATTATTAATTTTCACTAATAGGAAAATACAAAATGCCCATTTCTTTCCCATTGACTCTGGGGTTCAGAGATGGGGAAAGAAATAATAACAGTAATATCAACAGCTGCCACCCCACCAGGCATTGTGTTGCACTGTCCCACTTATACCTCACAGCTCTCTGAGGTTGGAACTATTATTAGCTCCATTTTACAAATAAGGAAGTCAAGACACAGAGAGGTTAGCAAGTTTAAATAAAAAGGGGGGCAGGGAAGCAAAACATCCCTCAGCTTGGAAAATTCCTTCTGGCTAAAGGAGAAAGCTTAGCCCGAGGCACAGTGGGAAATTGCCTGCTCTTTGCAAGGGGCTGCCAGCCCCAGGCAGGGCATTTAGTTATGAGAACCAGCCAAGTGATACCTTATCACTGTGAACCTCGCTGCTGGGCCCGGTGCCAGGGATGCAAGGACACGAGTGAGTGAGAAAACAAAGACATCCTTTAGAAGTCACTGTTTTTTGCTTAGATCTAGTTCTAGATTTGGCAAACAGAGCTATTTCCAGATAAACACTCCTTCCCTCTCCTCCTTTCTAGGGCCTGGCTGAACCAGACTCTTACAAGAAGAAGTGCTCATGGAAAGCTGGGTCTCTGCAGTTTGGAATGGTCTGTGTCTTCTGACGGCGCATTCGATTATCTTCAGGGATCAAAGAAATCTTGAATTGGAGAAAAATAAGCATTAGCTATTTTATGGCCATGTAATCACCAAAACCCAGCAGCTGACTCTGCTCATCTCCAAGTTACAGTCTTCCCAATGTCCCACAAATCAGCCTCTGAAGAGGACAGAATGCAATCCTCTGTGAGATGCCAGAGAGGAACAAGGAGCCAGGGCCAGAGGCATTGGAGTCAGAAGCCAGGACAGGGCCTCATGGTGAGTGGTACTAAGAAGGTGGCACCACCCGGCCAGACATGGGGTACAACTTCATCAGTTCTGTTCTTCCTCCAGGCAGAGAGGAAAGGCCTCCCCTCTTCTACGTTTCCAGCAGCTTCTGAGAGCTCCCTTCACAAGAGGCCTCAGGCCAGCTTCTTGCCAAGGCCCCACATCCATACTCTCACCCCTGTAGTATGCTTCACCTGTCTAGGGAGCTCAGCCCTGTTTCTGATCAAGTTCTTGCCTGCCGGGGCCTCTGACCAGCCTGAGGACTTCAGGAAGAATGCTGAGTGGTGCATCAAGGCCTACGTCTGGCACCCCAACTGCCACACTCTGGGAGGCTCCTGGCCTTAGGCTCTTGCTGACCCCCACCCCTGCAGACCTCTGTCTTCGTGGCAAGGGCCCAGTCGAGAAAGGTCTTCCGGCCCTCAGAGCTGTTCCCTTCACTCTACTGCCCAAACCTGGCTGTCCACTTCTAGTTTGGGGGAGGAGGGGTGAAGACATTGCTTTTCCTGAGAGGACTTAGGATTGTATGTGGATTTCAGTCATCCAAGTACTCACTGTGCCTGCCTATGTGGATGACCAAGATCACCTTAAGATTCTGGCTCCTGCAGGAAGCCCTGTGGACCAAACTGGGCTAGAGGGTCTTCACTATACCTAACAAATGCCTGCTGACTAAATAAATGAGGCAGGGTCCACCACCTCAAATAACCCCAGGCCCACAGTTGTGCTAAGACCTTGGAAACCAGACCAGTAACATGGCCCCTCAACGCCCACCACCCCACCTCCAGCCCCACCATATACCTTCACATAAGGATCACAGACGCCAGGCTCCTTGCTCATCAGGCCTTTGCCTTCTATAACTAAAAGAGAATTAAATTTGTTGGGGTGGATGAATGGAAACACACAAACACACATACACCCACACACACACACACACAGAGAGAGAGAGAGAGAGAGAGAGAGAGAGAGAGATACACATCCATACTAATTAAAAGTTCTGAAAAGAAAGGCATATCTGTGAATAGTAGGGTTGTGGCCCCTACTACCAGGCCCTTATCTGTATAACAACCATTAGATATTAACCTCTATCTGGTCTAGGCCAGTCCCACCATCTCCCATACTCTGGCAACACCCTCACCAGTGCATTGTAGAGTGCATTCAATTCCCTGAATCTTACAACTGGAAGGGAATTTGAAATGTATTGAATCTGACCAGGCGTGGTGGCACTCGCCTATAATCCCAGCACTTTTTGAGGTCAAGGCAGGAGAACTGCTTGAGCCCAAGAGTTCGAGAGCAGCCTAAACAAAATAGTGAGAACTCCTCTCTATAAAAAAATTAAAATAAATTGGCCAGTCATGGTGGCATGTGCCTATAGTCCCAGCTACTTGAGTGACTGAGGTGAGAAGATCACTTGGGCCCAGGAGTTTGAGGCTGCGGTGAGCCATGATTGTACCACTGCACTACAGCCTAGGCAATGGAGTCAGACCTCCAACTCAAAAAAAATTTTTAAATGTATTGAGTCTAACCTCTGTTTAATGGGGAAAATGAGGCTGCAAAGGGGGCCCAAAGATAGTGAGAAATGTGCCCAAAATCAATGGGAATGACATTAGAACACATTTTGACTCCCAGTCCAGTGCTCTTTCTACCACTCAAGACTGCCTTCTGGGAATAAAGGCACCAAGCTGGAGAACTTACCATGTGCAGTGAGCCATTCTGTGGCTGATGGACAGAATAACACAGTAGTCACAGGCTGGGGTTCCAGCAGTGGACAGACCCAGGCATGAATATCAACTGTACCATTTACTAACCATGTGAAATAGAGTGAGTTATGTCACCTCTCTGAGACTGAATTTACCATTTTTAATGGGTTGGTGATGATAATATGCACTGCACATGGCACATGTACCAATTAAATGAGATAATGTGTTCAAAGTACTTAGTAGAGTGCCTGACAAATAAGTAACTGCTCAACAAATGCATGTTAAAGAAAAACATAATAAATAAAGGCAAGGGGCCAGGCACAGTGGCTCACGCCTATAATCCCAACACTTTGGGAAGCAGAGGCGAGAGGATTGCCTGAGTCCAGGGGTTCGAGACCAGCCTGGGCAACTTGGTGAGACCTCAACTCTACAATAAATCAAAAATTAGCTGGGTGTAGTGGCGCACACCTGTAATTCCAGCTACTTGGAAGGTTGAGGTGGAAGGATTGCCTGAGCTCAGCAGGTCGAGGCTGTGGTAGCCATCAAGATCATGGCACTGCACTCCAGCCTGGGCAACAGAGTGAGATTCCGATTCAAAAAAATAAAATAAATGAAATGAAATGAAATAAAAAGGCAAGCAATGGGGTGGGGTGGGGTGGGTGCAGGTGTGGCCATAGAAGCAGGCAAGACCCACTTACCTGAGGTCTGTAGAAATCAGACAATAGACCTGATAGAACCTGAGCCCCTGATCTATTTCCTTTTTTGTTTAATTCTGATTGAGTCCTAGGGTTCAGCTCACACAGAGCTCCCAGGAGTCTGAGGTGTGAGGTCTGCAAAGCCAAAGGAAAGAGTGGGGACGGACTGGAAGGGATGAAGGGCCCGAGACTGGGGTGAAGCCAAAGCAAACTGTGCAGACAAATGGAGTGGTGGAGGCCAAGATGCGTTTTGCAAAAACTGTTTGCACAGCTGGAGTCAGGCCCTGGCAGGCAGTGAATACCCCTCTGCTGGTCCTTGGGAACTTCACCTTGGGTCTCCCATGGCCAGGACAGGAGGACCTCGGCGCCTGCTGGTCTACTCTGCCCAGTATCCTGGTTACTGTTTTCGTGTGCATCTCCTCCCACCCAGGGCGTGGCCCTTGAGGGTAAGACCCAGACCTGATGACTTCCTGGGTCTCTCGGGCCACAAGTGGCGGTGACGCCCCTGCCCTCACTGCATTCCCAGTCTGTTGGAGAGACCAGACACTGGGTGGCAGAATGTAGGCAGCGTTGTGATGAAGACACAAAGGAGGGAACAACAAACCCAGCCCAGGTAGGTGGGTCAAGGGGGTAATTACTGGAGGGGAAAAAATAAAGCCAAATGAGCCTTCCTTCCTGAGTCTCAGTGATGAGTAAGGCAGGCATATTCCTAGCAAAATCAGAGGAGGGGAGAGTTATTTTTCAAAAGAAGTGTTCAAAAAAGAAGGAAGGTAACATAGCAAGACCTCACCTCTACAAAAAAAAAAAAAAAATCAAAAATTTAGCTGAACATGGTGGCGTGTGCATATAGTCCCAGTTACTTGGGAGTCTGAGGTGGGAGGATCACTTGAGTCCAAGAGTTCAGGGCTGCAGTGAGCCATGATTGTGCCACAGCACTCCAGTCTGGGTGACAGAGCAAGACCCCAAATCAAAAAAAAAAAAAAAAAAAAAAGGAAGGTTTTTTTCCAGACATAAATAATGGCAAGTGCAGGGCACAGATATGAGCAAGCAGGATGCACTCAAGGGGGTGCAGGTAACTGGATAGAACAGGGGGTGGAGGGTTCCATTAGCAGTATGAGCCAGAGAGCCTGGAGAAATAGGCAGGGGCTTCTAGACAAAACAGAAGCGACCAGGCAATGGGGGCCAGCACAGAAACTCAGTAACTATTTCTGTGCTGGATGGAAGGACACATAGACAAATAAATGGACAGGTCCAGTACAAACTCTTCCAGCACTGTGCTCCAGTCATGCTAAGCAGCTCTTCGCATGCAGCATGCTCTCTCCAACCTCCCGGTCTTTACACTCGCAGCACCACCTGCATAAAGTGCCCACCCCACAGCCCCCTCTGCCTAGCTTAGGTCTGTTCCTCCTTCAGAATGGAGTGTGGACAGGTCTTCCCAGGCAGGGGTAGGTGCTTCTCCTTGGTGTCTCCAGTCCCTAGCACAAAACCAATGCTCAATCACTATTTTTGGAATTTATGGTTTTACTTAACAAACACTTACACAGGATTTACTATGCACTCAGCACTGTTCTAAGCACCTTACTAATATTAACTCATTTAATCCTTGTGACAACCACCCATTGACATATACGAAAACCAAGCTTGCTCAAGGTCACTCAGCAAGGAAAGCATCAGATGTCTGGTTCCAAAGACTATGATGTGAACCATGACACCATGCTGCCTGTCAATGAATGAACACAGGGATGCGTGAGAAAAAGAGATAAGGATGGAAGAAAGAAGGGAGGGAGGACAGGAAAGCTCTTCTGTGGCCCTGATCTGCAGGAGCCAAGGATGATGTTGAGGTGCCCAGCGACAGCTCTAGACACAGCCAAGACACAGCTCTAGACACAGTCCTGCCAAGGGCTCTAGACACAGCCGGGGCAGGACCGGGGCTGGGTCTGTGGAAAGAGCCCCAAGAGAATACCCATGTTTTTCAGTGGATAGTATGAGAAGACAAGAAAAGTACTCTGGGCCCATAGTGACCCATTCCCCAACCCTGACCTCAGGCAAGAGGCAGAGTGGCCCGCCCCTTCCTCAGTGAACTTGAACATGGCCATACTCACTGTAGAGCAGCAGCACCCGGTCCTGGGCATCAATCGACAGCTTCAGCTGACCTAGGGAAACAACAACAGACACACGCTTGCCTTGGCACCCTGTTGGGTGAAAACTGAAGGAAAGGTGGTGGGAATGTTCCCTTGTTGGTGTGAAGCCATGCAAAGACTCTGCTTGGAAGGGAGGACCTCAGAAGCCACCTGGGTCAGCCCCCTCACCACATCAGGAGTCCCTTCTCTGACATCTCCACAGTGGCTCTCTAGCTTCGCTTGTGCCCCTCTGGTGATGGGGTGCTCACTACTATACGTGCAGCCCAGGTGGATGCTGGGAAGCTCTCACTGTTGGGCAGGTGTCAGATGTTGATGGAAGGGTAGGAAAACCGGTACTCTCATTCCCTGCTGGAGAGTGTGTAAATGGTGAGTAACTTTTGGCATATCCTTCGACCCAGCAGTCTTCATTCCATGTAACTATCATAGACAAAAACACACATATGCACAAAGGCTAGCACTACAGTCTTGTTTAAAATAAGGAAAACCTGGAAATACCCTAAATGTGCATCAATATAGAAATAGTTAAGTAAACCATCTACAGCTGTACAATGGAGTAGTATGAGTTGTTATAAAGATTCTGGAGCATGGGCCAGGTGCAGTGACTCATGCCTATAATCCCAGCACTTTGGGAGACCAAGGCAGGAAGACTGCTTGAGCCCAGGAGTTTGAGACCAGGGTGGGCAACGTAGCGAGCCTTCGCCTCTACAAAAAAATCAAAAAATTAACCGCGTATGGAGTACGCCTGTGCACCTGTAGTCTCAGTTACTTGGGAGGCTGAGGTGGAAGGATTGCCTAAGCCCAGGAGGTGAAGGATGTCGTGAGCCATGATCAAGCCACTGCATTCCAGACTGGGAGACAGAGTGAGACCCCCAACTCAAAAAAGAGAGAGAGAGAAAGAATTGGGAGCTCTATACAACCTGGCATGGGGATATTTTTTGAAACAAGTGTTTTAAAAGGAACAAGCAAATTTCAGAACTCTGTGTGTGTGTGTGTGTTTGTGTGTATGTTCTGAAAGGATGTCAAAACCAAAACACTGATCATCCCTAGGGAGTTGGAGGGAGAGTGGTCAAGAGGAATTCCAATCTATCACTATTGTTTTTTTAACCATCCGGACACACCCATGGACTATGGCACTTCTATAATTACAAAGGAAAGAGGAGGAAGAAAGGAGGGGAGGAAGAAAGAGAAGGGAGAGAAGGAGGAAAACAGAGAGGGAGGGAAGATATGAAGGTAACAGAGGGACCAGGGCTGGAAAGCAGGGGAAAAATGAGAAGCGGGGAGAGGTTTTGTTCCCCTGACTTTTCCCATTTTTTATTTAAATAAAGGAAAATAAACAAGAAAACAAAACTCCAGGTCATCCTCCCAGATACCCAATGGCCTCCAGCAGGGACAGAGAAGATAGAGGGCCACACTCTTCTTCCTCATTGACAAATCGAAAATTTTTCTCTCGGTCTAGTAGACTCCCCCTGGAACTTCAAGAAGCCCACTAAACCCACCTGGCAGGCACTGGGGGCACAAGGAGGGCAGGGCAGGACACACCCACCAGAGAGCCCTGCAACTGCTCCATCTATGACAACCCTATCTAGCAGTGCCTTCTCTCTACTTGATCACCTCCAGTGATGGGGAGCTTGCTTCCTGTGATGCAAGTCCTTTTTCTTTTGAAATAGCTCTGAATGTTCAGTACTCCATCTTATACCAAATCAAAAGTGGCCTCTCAGTAACTTTCACTGACTAGATCTGGTCCTACAGTCTAAAGTCCTTTCACCATTCCTCATGGCACAGTGAGACATCCTGTCCTCATCCTGGACATACCCCCATGAAACCGGGATGGTGGCTGGGGCTAGTGCTGTGTTGCTGGCTAGAGGAAGGGAAGGGCAAGTAGGGTTTGGAGAACAAAAAGGAGGGGAGCTTTGTGTTATCTGACTCGGCAGGAATTCACCAACCACTGTGGCCATCACTTGATCCTCACACTCCAAATGTTTAAGCTTCAGCCCAAACAATTCAGACTCCAGCAACCCTGATCCAGCCCTTTATCCATCAGAAATGCCTGTGGCTGTCCTGCCCAGAACATCTCGGAAGCCTGACTTCCCTCCCTGACTTCCCTCCCCTCTCATGGCCATAATGTCCATGGATGTGAGGTGGAGCTAATAACAGGGGTCATGGCACTCTCCAAGCTGTGATCTGATAACACAGGAGGGTGCAGAGGTCCTTGAACGAAAGGCGCCGTGAGAATCCACCGTATTATTATCTCAAAGTCTGAGCAATTACCTCACTGGAGCTCCCTAGGGCTGAGAAACCCCTACAAAAATTGCACCCAATCCAGTGTGCTTGGAAGAGGGAGTTTGGAACAGGCAGACAAGGCCAGCAGTCATGCATTAGATATCACCAAATCAAAGGCATCTGTGTTTAACAGGAAACATTTTTGCTGAAACTGCTACCCATGCAAAGCCAGCTCTGGCACAAACAAGCTTGGATTCCCAAAGCCATGGGAACCCCTGCACTGCACATCTATCACCTAACAATGGCACTTTTCCCAGAAACCAAGATTGAAAAATCTACCAACACAACTGGTCACTGATTCCGTTTGGCAAGTGTTTGCTGGGCATCTGCGTGAGGACAGAGTAAGAAGGGCAAATCTGAACAGCAAGTGCCTGCTCTTAGGGGGTCACAGCCCAGCAGCTAGGACAGGGACATGGGCAAGGACAAGAGGGGAGTGGAGCCGAGGACAGGCCTGGGGCAAAGACTGACTCAGGATTTGGATGAGTCTGTGCAGCTCCACGCAGCTGCCATTCCAGGGGCTGCCAAGCAAGGTCTCCCTGGGAGGGCCAGGGTAGCCTATACCCTATTACTGCAGAGAAATCAAACCCAGCAGACCAGGCTCCAGCTTCCCCAGTTCAGGACACACACTATCCCAGTTCCCAGAGGAGGGTAAGATGAAGAATGAGATCCCTCCCTCGGCCAGGCCTGTCTCATCTGCCCTCCCCCATAAGCCCAGTCTAGCTAATGTCTGACCCTCAAGGCCCCTGAAGTCATCTTGCCCAACTGCCTCATTTGGTAGCCAGAACAGTCATACCTGAGATGAAAGGTGACTTGATCTGAGCCCAGAGCATCTAAGGCAGTCTCAGAGCCAGGAATGAAGATCAGAACTCTGCCCCACCTCTCACACTCTTTCCTATGCGCCAGTCTTCCTGAACACCCATAGTCCTCCTCTGATATGCACCATTGCATCTGCCAATGCAACCTATAGTTTCAGGAGCAGAGAAAGCCAGCAGGCACAGGACGATGTGCCACACCTTTTCTCAAAAAGCCAAGAGGAAGCCAAAGAGAGGACAGGCTCCCAGAAATGTCTCCAGGTCTAGAGAAATCAACCTCCAGATGCAGGGGAAGGCAGGCTGAATCCCTGGAGTCCTCAGCAGGTCTAGGCACCAGCTACTCCAGCCCATCACAGGCCCTCCACATCTCTAGGTTTTTGTTGTTGTAGTTGTTTATTGAGTTGGAGTCTCACTCCGTCGTCCAGGCTGGAGTGCAGTGGCACACTCATGGCCACCCCAGCCTTGACCTGCTGGACTCTGGCGATCTTTCCACCTCAGCCTTCCAAGTGGCCGGAACTACAGGTGTACATTACCACACCCGGCTAATTTTCGATTTATAGTAGAGACAAGGTCTCACCAAGTTGCCCAGGCTGGTCTCGAACCTGCGGGCTTAGGCAATCCACTTGCCTCGGCCTCCCAAAGTGCTGGGGTTGCAGGCTGAGCCACCAAGCCCGGCCTCTCTGGGGTTTTTAATATTCTCTCTTCCTCCCCATACTCAGGGTATAGCCATGGAGAGTGCCCGGAAGTGTTCAGGCTGAAGGGCCTGCAGTCATCCTTACTGGGGTTATACAGGATCCCTGAGAGAGCACGTCTCCAGTCCCCATGAGACTGCAGTTGGGCGCCAAAGCTGTCTGCTGAGGGAGGTGGTAATGAGTGCCCAGGGAGACTGTGAGAGTATACTAGGGGGCAGGGGCCCAGAGCCAAAGGGAAAACAGACAGGGCCCCATATGGCAGGAAAAATACTAGATGAGAGTGAGCTTCAGAAAGCCTGGAGAAGGCAACAAACCCACACTCTGCTGGGCTCAGGACTAGAGGATTCAAACTCAGTGGGCACCATGGAAAAGGATATGGAAATTGTCTAAAGAAATTCCGTCTGGCAGGCATTACAAAGCAGAGGACCTCAGGAAGATGAAATATGACTGTCAGGACACAGTCAGGAAGAGACATCCTCAAAAACGAAGCAAGAAGATAGGGGCCCCATATCATTGCTGGAGGTAGGGTGTTGGCAGGAATCCAGAGGGAGCCCACATTATCCTAGGTATGCAGAAACTACATCCATGAGGGACTTGCCTGGCTAGCAAGAAGCAGTAGTCATCCTAAACCCCAAGTCACCCCAAAAGCAAATGCCCATTTAGGCCTATCATGTAAGTCAAGTACTCCTATAGTCCTAGCTACTCTGGAGGCTGAGGCGGGAGGATCACTTGAGCCCAGGAGTTTAAGGCCACAGTAAGCTACCATCACACCACTGCACTCCAGCCTGGGCAACAGAGCAAGACTCTGTCTCTAAAAGGTAAAAATGTTTAAAAAGCCACCGGAAGGGGGGCGATCTCAGGATACAAGGAGCCTAGCCAGCCACTAGCATTCACAGTTCTTCCTTTCATTTGTGAGATCAAGCGTGTACTCAAGCCTTGCATGCAGGAGGGAGGGAGGGAGCCCCGCCAGCTGCCAGGCGCCTCCTCTCTCTGTGGGTCTCAGCAGCCCTGATCCAGGCTCAGAAAGGGTGATGCGTGTTTACCAATTTCACGGTCTGCCTCTAAGGGAGAAAGGGTATACTGCAGGGCAGGAGCAGTGGTGTTGGGGAGCAGGGAGCTACACAGCTCTCGTCACACAACCCTGGAGAATTTCCGATAGCTGCTGTATTGAAGAGGGAGGATTTTAAATTCCATTCAGAGAAATGGCCCTGGCTTGTGATGGAGCCTGCTGGCAGAAGAAAACCTGAAGAGCCAAAAAACAAGGAACAAGGAATTGCTGTGGTGGGACAAAAATTGGGATGGGTCCATTCAACCCCTTTTGCTTGACTCTCTGCTTCCTGTGAAACCTGATATTAATGCGGTTTCCCAAGCAATTCTTCCTTCCAGAAGGAGATTTCTCTGGCTAGCTTAAGTCTTCTAGTCCACTCAGCAACTCTATTTTTCAGCATTAACTAATAAATTAGTATTCAGGTCTCCTGATAATTTAGATTCCTGTGGATTATTCACAAGTGATTCTAGGTACATCCTGGGCAAGACAGCAAAATAAAATTTCTGAATCTATCACAGTCAGCATCTAACCTTGGCTGGACCACAACATCAGCAAGGCTAGCAGTCCTGTGGGGCTCAGACCCAAACATCCCGCCCGTCTCATGCAGAGTTCAAGGCCACAGAGAACTATTACATGGGTACAAGCACGGGGAAAAGAAAGTCAATACTCACTGGATGTTTACTAGGTACTCACCACTTACTACATACTTTTTATTTCTTTTATTCCTCATGACAACTCCATGAAATAGTTCCTATTTTTATCCCAATTTACAGGCAAAGAAGCTGAAGATTAAGAGTTAAACAGGGCAGGAGCGGTGGCTCAGCCTGTAATCCCAGCACTTTGGGAGGCCAAGGCAAGAGGATTGCCTGAGCCCGAGGATTCGAGACCAGCCTGGGCAACTTGGTGAGACCTCATCTCTACAAAAAATCACAAAAACTAGCTGGGTGTGGTGGTGTGCATCTCTAGTTCCAGCTACCTTGAAGGCTAAGGCGGAAGGATCACCAGAGCCTAGGAGGTCGACACTGGGGTGTCCGTGAGCATGCCACAGCACTCCAGTCTGGGCGACAAAGAGTGAGACTCCAATTCAAAAAAAAAAAGAGTTAAACAGGTCATCCAGGTCATATACCCAGTAAGTGTCAGAGCTGGGATTTGTATCTAGGCAGCCCAGGGCCCCCACTCTTAGCCATTCTATACCTGTGATGGGTTTGAAATTTGTCTACAAAGTCTTTAATGCTCCTCTTTTCAAGAGTGGAGCCTAGTTCCTCCCTTCAGACATGGGCTGGACTTAATGACTTGCTTTTAACAAGTAGTATGTGGTAGAAGTGACAATGGATAACTTCTAAGATCAGGATATTAAAGGCATTATGGGTTCCTTCTTTTTTTTAACAGCTGTATTGGGATATAATTCACATATCATGCAATCCACTGATTTAAAGTGTGTAACTTTCTTTTAGTATAGTCACGGGACTGTGCAATCAATTGCTTCCATCTGATTTTAGAATATTTTCATCCTTCCCTAAAAGAAGTCCCATACTCGTTGGCAGTCACACCACATTCCCGTCTCCTCCTAGGCCCTGTCAATCACTACTCTACTTTCTGTCTTTAAGGATTTGTCTATTCTGGACATTTTATGTAAGTAAAATCATACAACACGTGGTATTTTGTGACTGGCTTCTTTCACTTAGAATAACGTTCTCATGGTTCACCCATGTTATAGCATGCGTCAATATTTCATTCTTTTTTTATAGCCAAATGATATTCCCTGTATGGATATACCACATTTTGTTTATCTATTCGTCTGGTGATGGATATTGGGGTTATTTTCACTTTTGAGTTACTGTGAATAATGCTACCATGAACATTTGTGTACAAGTTTTTTTGTGAGCACAAGTTTTCATTCTTCTTGGCTATATACCTAGGAGTGAAATTGCTGGGTCAAATGGTAAGTCTATATTTAACTGTTTGAGGAACTGCCAAAAGCAACTGCTTTGGAGGAACTTTCCAAAGTGGCTGCATCATTTTACATTTCTGCCAGCAATGTACAAGTGTTCCAGTTTCTCCTCATCCTCTTCAATGCTTGTTATTGTCTCTCCTTTTTATTACAGCCATTCTAGTATAATAGTATCTCATTGGGGTTTTCATTTGCATTTCTCTGATAAATAAGCATCATTGCCTGAGAGTCTTCTCATGTGTGCTGTAGGCCATAGTATAACTTCTTCAGAAAAAATGTCTATTCAAATCCTTTGCTCATTTTTTAATTGGGTTATTTGTCTTCCTGTGAGGGTTCTTTCTTGCATTCTCTTGTATATCACTTGCTCAGAAGGAAGACAGCTGCTATATCATAAGGAAACTCAAGCAACCCTGTGAAGAGACCCATGTGGTGAGAAACAGAAGCCTCCTAACAACAGGTAGCAAGAAACTGAGGCCTCATGCCCAGAGTCATGTGAATGAGCATCTTGGGAAGGAACCCTCCAGAACCAGTAATGCCTGGTTCAGAACACTGCAGCCCTTGAGGGAGGAAGGGAGGGAGGGAGAGAAAAAGAGAGAGAGGGAAGGAGAGAGGGACAGAGGGAGAGAGGGAGGGAGGAAGGGAAGAGAAAGATAAAAAAAACTCAGAAAAGTCAGAAAACATATGTAGGGGACTCCATTTCGGGGTTGACAGACCCACTAAGAAAAACTAGAAATGCTAGACAAAATCTTTAAAAGCATCTTCTTAGAGATTTAATAAGATAGAGGAACTCTCAGGTAAGATCTGAGAGATGGAAGTCTGTGGAAGTAAGCCCAGTGATTTTCTGGGCTAATTTTCTCCTGTGTGTTTTCAAATTCCAGAAGGGTAACTGAAAGGTCAAGAGGTTGAGCAGAGCTTTTGCTGCTTCTCAGGACTAGAGAAACAGGAATTGGAAACCAGGGCCTGCCAAGAAGTAGGGTTCTTCTGAGCTCCCACCTTTTACACTGAGACCCTAAAGGATTGCTCCTTAGGGATAAGGTGATCTGAAATCAGGCACAGCTCTTCCAGGGACTGCAGCTCAACTTCACATACTCTTAATCCTTGGCTCTGAATTAAGATTATCCCAGATTACTAGTGACCTCAAGCACCTGACAAGCAAATAGGACCTTTTCAAAGGAAGATATCCTAGGTCTGCACTGAGATGAAAAATAACAACTCTGTGTCTGCCCTTTGTAAAAAAGACAGCACACCTAAAATGTAAAGTTACAGAGGGCTGAAAGAAAAAGGATAGAAAAAGATATGCCAGGCAAACATTGGCCAAAAGAAGCCTGGGTAGCTGTATTAATATCTGGAAAAGTAGACTTTATTAGAAATAAAGAGACGAATTCATGACAATAAAACTTCACAATAAAAATTTCAATTCACTAAAAAAAAATTCTAAATGGATATGTTCTTAATAGAACTTCAAAATATATAAAGGAAAAGCTGACAGACCTACAATGAGAAATAGGCAAGTAGGAATTTTAATATACCTCTCTTGGTAATTGATAGAATGAACAGGAAAAATCAACAAGGATACAGAATACTTGAACAATATAATTAGTGAACTTGATTTAAATTTGACATATACAAAGAACACTGCCCCCAACTGCAGCAGAATTCTTATCAAGTTCACATAGAATATTTATTATTAAAACTGCCTATATGCTGGCCATCAAACAAATCTCAATGAATTTCAAAGAACTAAAAGGGTACAAAGTATGCTCTCTAATCAGAATGTAAAATAAATAATTAAAATATTACTAGAAATTCCCCAATATTTGGAAATTAAGAAAAGTACTTCTTTTCTTTTCTTTCTTTCTTTCTTTTTTTTTAAGAAACCAGGTCTTGCTCTTTCACCCAGACTGGAGTGCAGCGGTGCAACCACGGCTCACTGCAGCCTTGAACTCCTGGGCTCAAGCAATCCTCCCTCCTCAGCCTCCCAAGGTGCTAGGATTACAGATGTGTACCACCACACCCAGCCAAGAAATGTGTTTCTAAATAACCCATGAATTGAAGAAGAAATGATAATAAAAATTAGAAAATATTATTAACTGAGTGACAAAAAAACTACATATCAAATGTTAGTCTTCTGAATATTGGTAATGTTCCATTTTTGACAGTGAAAGTTACAGAGGTATTTGTGATAAATCACTGAACTGCACATCTGAATGTGTGTAATATTTCATAATTTCAAACAGTTTAAATTAACAACCAAAGCAGAACAGGAAAAGAAAGCGAAGAGCTACCAATAGGCTAGAAATTTTGAATTTCTAAAAGTCCCCAAGCCGATGGACTCCAACTGACAGAAAAGCCAGCAAATACTGGGGAGTCTGACCCGCAGATGAAGAGCTCCTGAGAAACAGTTGGATGGGCTTCCCTGGCCAAGCCTAGGGAATCTCCTGGGCTCAGAGCAGTGGGGCTAGACACAACAGTAAGCAAGCCAGGGCAGCTTGTGGGGATGTGGCGAGGGCCTCCAGCTCAGGGCCTGACGGTACACTGCCTAACACATGGAGCAGCTGGCTGGCATCTGTTCCCAAGCTTCACTCTCACTACAGAAAATGAATTATTTATCTCTGTGGTGTCTATAGAGAGGCAGAGAAAGGAGTAGAAAGGGCCCCATCTAACATTGTGCTGCCACAATAAATGTGGAAAAGAAAGAAATTGCCCAGCAAATCAATGACATTCCTAAGTCTACTCTGCCTCAGGAACCACATCTTTCTGACTTCCTTAAGGCAAAGCAAAGACGCCAGGCACTCCTTTAGAGCCTGCACTTAGAGCAGCTTCCTGCAACTTTCATCTTGTGGGCTTATGGGGAGCTGGTATTTCTAAAGAGAGGTGGGTGTGTCACCCAATGTCCACAGCTTCCCACAGCCTGCCTGTCATCTCCCAGTCTAGATATCCTGGAAGGAAAGCAATCCGTTCTCTTCCCTGCCCACTCACCACATCTAGGCTACCAGAGACTCCAGGTAAGTTGGTCATTTGGCTCAACAGCCAAGCTGATAAGTTGATAACCCTTCAAAAAGATATTTCATAAATATTTATCCAACAATTTTTGTGAACTTTAGATAAAACGATATGTATAAAATTCATATGGAAACTCCAGGGACCCCAGAATAATCTTAAAACAGAAGAACTCAATTGAAGGAGTTACACTTCTTGAATTCAAAACTTACCTCAGAGCAACAGTAATCAAGACAGTGTGGTACTGGCATAGCAATAGACAAATAGCTCAATGGAATAGTATTGAGAGTTCAGAAATAAACCCATGTGTCTATGGCCAAGGTGATTTCCAATAACAATACCAAGATCATCCAATGGTGACATAATAGTATTTTAAACAAATAGTGCTGGGACACATCATTTGAATAGCCACATATAGAATTATGAAGTTGGATCCTTACCTCACACTATAAACAAAAAAACACACTATAAAAATTAACCCCAAACAGACCAAAGACCTAAATGTTAGAGTAAAACCTATAAAATTCTTAGAAGAAAATATAGGGGTAAATCTTTTGGTGACTGATAGACCCTTAGGTTTGGCAATGGATTCTGAGATATGACACCAAAGTACAACAAAAGAAAAGATAAATTACCCAGCCATAAAGGAGGACAAAATTATGAACTTTGCAGCAACTTGGATAGACTTAGAGTCTGTAATACTCAGTGATCTATCACAGAAACAAAGAACCAAGGACTACATGTTCTCGCTCATAAGCAGACCCTGAACAATTATCATAATACTATAAGAAAGGAATTGACATATTCTCACTCATAGGTGGACCTTGAACAATTATCACGGTACTATCAGAAAAGGATTGGCAGTAGTGGGAAACTGGTGGGGGAGAGGGGTGGGATTGGCAGTGGTGGGAAGCTGTGGGGGGAGAAGGGCACACCTCATCAACAAAGGTACCTACATAATGAACATTTTTATACCTAACCCTGAATTGTGCCCCACATCTTGAAAACAAAAAATTAAAAAAAGAAAAGGATTGGCCGTAGTGGGAAGGGGCACACTTTATCAATAAGGGTACCTGATCTCAAACCAGGCAAACCTCCAAAGGAAGGCCCACACTTTACCTGTACAATGACCATTTATACCTAACCCTGAATTGTACCCCACATCTTTAAAATAAAAATAAATAAGTTTTTAAAAAGAAAAGATAAATTGGACTTCATCAAAATGAAAAATGTTTGAGGTTCAAAAAAACACTATCAAGAAAGTAAAAACTCTTACAGATGGAAAGAACATAGTTTCAAAACATATATCTGATAAGAGATTTGTACCTAAAATATATAAAGAACTCTTACAACTCAATAATAAAAAGACAAACAACCCATTTTAAAATGTGCAAAGGATCTGAATAAATTTTTCTATAAAGAAAATATACAGTCAAAAAGCACATGAAAAATGTTCAACATCCTTAGTCATCAGGGACATACAAACCAAAACTATAATAAGATACCACCTCATACCCACTAGGATGGCTAGAGTCAGACAATAACAAGTATGCTGAGGCTATAGAGAAATCAAAACCCTCATACAATATGATGGGAATGTAAAATGGTGAAGCCATCTTGAAAAAGAGTTTGTCAGTTCCTTAACATTAAAGATAGAGTTACCATATGACCCAGCAACCCTACTCCTGGATACATACTGTGTATATGTGAAGAGAAATGAAAACATTTGTCCACACAAAAACTTTTACACAAATATTCATGGCAGCATTCTTCATAACAGTCAAAAGGTAGAAACAACACAAATATGCATTACCAGATAAGTGAATAAACAAAATATGGTATATCCATACAATAGAATAATATTCAGTCATAAAAATGAATGAAGTACTGATACAACATGAGTGCACCCTGAGAACATTGTGCTATGTGAAAGAGGTCAGTCACAAAAAAACCATATTATATGATTCTATTTACATGAAACGTCCAGAATAGGCACATCTGTAGAAACAGAAAGTAGATTAGTGATTGCTGAGGGCTGGGAGCAAGGAAGGACCGGAGACTGGGGGTAATAAGGGTGCCATATTTCTTTTTGAGGTAATGAAAATTGTTCTGAAACTGATAGTGGCAATCGTTACCTAACTCTGAACAGACTAAAACCATAGAATCATAGACTTTAAATGAGTGAAATGTGTATATCTGAATCATATCTCAATAAAGCTGTTACCAAAAAAGTTAACAAACTTCAAAATAAAATGCATAATCCTGGAAAAATATTACGTACACCGACAATGACTTCTTTAAATTACAGCAGTTATTACAATAAAGAAAAAAATTCTTCTAGAGTAATTGGGCACTAGCCTCAGCTCGCTCCCATCCCCTGAAGTCAGGCCACATCCTCAGAATGCAGTGTTTGGTCACCCAGTGTTATCTGAACATGCCCCTTTCTTGGGGACTAGGGGTTGTGCTCATGCATATGCACAAACAATATCTAAACCATATGGTACTCTCCCTGAAGGGAACTCTGATCAAAACAACTTCGTCCTAAGAATCTGTGTGTTGTAACAGGCTCCCTAGATGCTTCTGATATTTGGCCAGGTAGGAAAACCACTGGCAGGAATCTTTGTTCATAAGCAGACAGGCAAAGATCACTCAGTATATGAAGAAAATCAGCAGCCTGACAGAGGGCCACCATGACAAATGGCACCCAAGGTAACAGAGCTAATGTAGGAAACAGGAGAGGACTTTTAAAACACTCTAATTGTTGTCTTCAGAGGAGACTACATTAAAAAGGGCAGGCGGCTCGCCATTCTCCCCTCCCCCAGGCTCCTGCCTGCCCCCTGAACACTCTGGTCACAGCCACTTCAAGCAGCAACCTTCCCTGATGCCCATTGGACCCAGCCCTGAGGCCATGGCTGGACAGGAAAATCCACTTCCTGCTGAGCCTAGATCCCCCCAACTTCCCAGATCTGCCAGGGAGATTAATTCAATAGACGAATACTGACTGGTACAAGGAAATGTTCACATCAGACCAGTAAGGGAAAGAAATGGGTTACCAAACTCTATATACAATTTGATCTTAATTTTGTTAAAATTTGACCCCTCCTACACCCACACACACAGAAATAAGTCTAGAAAGATATAAGTCAAAGAGTTAACAGAGGTCTCTCTGGGGAGTCAGATTACAAGTGATTTTCATTTTCTTCTTTTCACTAAGTTTCCAATAATGAATACATCTTACCATGATAAAAAGGAGGGGAAAAAAAACAATGAAATATATTTTTACTTTTTAATCAGGACACAGCTAAGGTAAGAGGACCCCAAAGCTCCCCTGCACGCTCTCCTGACCACCCCTAACCCCGCTAGCCCAGATCAACCTGGAAGCCACCCTCATCTCATAAAGCCCTCTATCCCGATGGGCTAACAAGAATTGCCTCCTACCATTGGGGCATTAAATGAGATGATGCTGGTAAAGTACTTAGAATAGAGCATGGCACATGGTAAGTGCTCAACAAATGGTGGCTAGTCGATTGTTCTTTATTCTCTACCAGCTGGGTCAGTGAATTCCAGGATGACAGATGGCAGGCAATTCCCAGGGGCCAAGACACTGGTGTTCCATCATTCCCTCTACCCTAGATGAAAAAGCAGGTTGTGGAAAGTCAAGTGTGTTGGACAGGAGTAAGCCTGAGAGCAGAGGAGCCAGGAACCTCAGGCAGGGAGTAGCTCTGTCTTTGAAAACCGGGCAAAGTCCATTTATATTACTGTAATGGCCCCAACCTTTGTAAGGAAAATGCATGCAAGTTCCAACAAAAATGTGCTGGACAGGTCATCTCCAGAAGACTTGAGCTCAAGTACCAACTCTGCCACTGGTTCATGGGAGATCTTCCTCTCTCTGGGGTTCAAGTCTTCACGGAGGAAAAATAACCTCCTCCTCACAAGGGAGTTGCAGGACCAGTGAGGAAATGAAGGGCTACACTCCAGGGAAGGGTTGTTATCTTCGCTATGGCTACCTGGAAGGCCAGGTTTGCCCAGGTCTCTGGACAGCTGCTGCCCTGCTGTTATGTGGAGGAACTCAGTCTGCTACCTAGGAGCTTGAGGTTGAGTCCTACCGCCCTTTTCTTCACACCTCAAGCCCTAAGGATAGCCCTGGGACCCTTCTAAGAGAATGGTCTGTCTTAGCAGAGGAAATCCTCCCATTTCCAACGTGGGTCAGATACTCAATGAAGTCAGATTGCAGCCTACAAGGTGAGCCCTGAAGGAGGCAAGGCCGCTGGGCTAACCCGGCATCTGTCCCTTCCCAAAGGAAAGTGAGTGAATGAGATCTCCAGATGCAATAACAAGACCTTGATTTAACCTGAGCTGCTTGCTAATGGCAAACTCGGTGGTGACAAACCGGGCCTCTGAAAGATTAACTAGAGAGTGATTATTCCAGCCAAGTGAGGCAGAACCAACTGCAGTTGGCACCAGTGGCCGAGCAGCAGGTGGTGTCCAGCCCGCCTGGCTTGAGCCTGTGCCCTGCGCCCCTCCTGGGCCATCACAGGAGGAAGGGGCCAGAGAAGGTGCCCCAGTAGAAAGAGCGTCTGCTCCCAGCCTCGCCTGCCACCATGGGGGGCTGGCTCTCGGGCGCCGAGAGCAGGGTGAGGCAGCCCCTGGCAGCCAGCCCCAGGGGCCACTTACCAAAGGTGGTGAGGTAGAAGGACAAGTCCCGATGGGCATGCCGGCTCCCGAGGGAGACGCGGTGCAGGGAGCGCTCCATGGTTCCGGTTGCGGACACCGGCGGAGCGCCTGTAACCCGAGGCGGCTGTGTTGTGCTCCCCAGTCACCGAGGCAGCAGGTCCACCGCCCCCCGCGCCGTGCCTCCAAGGCGGGAGGAGCGTGAGCGGGCGGGGGCCGGGCCGCACCGCGCGCTGGAACGGCCCGGGCGCGCCAGGTCCTGATTGGCCCGCGCCGGTTTGAATGGGGAGCTTTTCACCTGACGGAGCCGGCGCTGGGCCGGAGGGGGGAGGCGCCGGCGCCCCGCGCCAAGCAGCCAGGGCGGGCACGCCGGGGCTCCCGGCTCCAGCACCGCGCTGCAGGCTGGAAGTGCCAGCCCCACGAGAGGCCCCGGCCCGGCGTGCCACCGGGGCGGGCTTGGCCTCCTTGCCCTGCTCTCCCAGACCAACAATTAGCCGGGCTGGTAACCTGCTTTGAAGCTCAGACCTGTAATCATCAGACTGAAGCACGGGCAAAGTAGCCCCCTCCTGGCCCAGGGCAGTGGGGTTTGGAAAAGTGTTCTCTGCACTTGGACACCCCTCCCCACCCCCCCGCCACGCCCCCAAGCTGTAGCCCCTTCCCGGACCCTGCTGCCTGGATGGTTCTCTTGAGCCTCCTCTCGAATGAACACTGCCTGATACAAGTCCAAATCCTCTCCCCCCACCCCCACTCCCCAATCACAGCCTGGTGCCATTCAACCCTAGGACAGGCTCCCGCATCTGAGGGAGAGAAACGCACAGGAAACAGAGGAGTAGGCACTTTGAATCTCCTGAGCCTTGTGCAGGGAGGCAGAGCTGGAAGGAAGGCCAGCCCATGCACTGCTTTGTCGGCAAACATTCATGGGACACCTCCAGGGAGACGTTTCACACCAAGACATCTGCTCTGCCAATCTCTTTCACTGTTGCTGCTGTGGGAGGGAAAGCTGTTAGTCTCATGTAAATCTAAAAATGGGAAGCGTTGGTATCTGTCCCTGTTCCCCAGACTTCATTGCCAAGAAGATATTTGTGGTTCAGTGATCTACTCAAGAGGAGATCGGAAGATGCTAGCAAGAAAGTGGAGAGGAGAGTTATAAATATTGAATAGCAGGTGCCAGAGGCTGAGTTGAGCAATTTACACACATCATCTCAGTCTCCACAGTAAGCTTAGGAAGTATTAGCCCCAATCTACCAGGAAGAAATGTGAACCTCAGGCAGAGAGGGTAGGTGACTTTCCCAAGGTTTCAGAGCTAGAAACAGGCAGAGCTGAAATTTGAACTCAGGCCTGTCTGCCCCAAAGGCCATTGTCCTGTTCCTTCTGGTTTCCACACCTGTCCCATGGCCAGCAGTAGGTGGGGGTAGCACACCCGCCTTCTTGAGGCAGGTAAGGAAACTAGATGCTACTGGGCCAGCTGGCCACCAGCAGGAATCAGAAACTGGAGAAGAAGCCCAGAAATCAGCAAAATTAGTGGTCAAATAAAGACTAGTGGATTGTTAGAATCCTGGCACTTGGCCAGGCTTGGTGGCTCAGCCTGTAATCCCAGCACTTTGGGAGCCCGAGGCGAGTAGATTACCTGAGCCTGTGGGTTCAAGACCAGCCCGGGCAACTGGGTGAGGTCTCGTCTCTACAATAAATAAAAAATTAGCCTGGCGTGGTAGCACACATTTCTAGTTCTGGCTACTTGGAAGGCTGAGGTAGAAGTATCGCCTGAGCCCAGCAGGTCGATGCTGGGGTGGTCATGAGTGTGCCACTGCACTCCAGCCTGGGCGACAGGGTGAGACTACAACTCAAAAAAAAAGAATTCTGGTACTTTGCTAAGTCCTGCTCTGCTCCTCCCCACACCCCCACACCATGAATGCTGCTTTTACCGGGGGCAGGCCCACTCTCCTGGCTTCAACCCATTGGCAGATGGACTCACCTGCACCCTGGACTTGGGTGCACCTGATCCTCTTCCTGGCTGGAGAAGTCTGAGTCCAGGCGTCCTTTCTGGGCAGGGAGGTATCCTGGCTTGGCCACTCCATCCATCCAGGGGAAATGGGCAACCTCAGGCTCAAGCCACAGGATGCAGACAGGACAATGAGCCCGGAGGTGCTGCAGACCTGCAGGAGCAAGATGGGAGCATGAGTCAGGCATGGCCTGAAGATGCCCCCTGTGAGGGGTGTCCACTCCCAGTAGGAACTAGAGAGTGTGGCATTCAGGAACCAAGGCAAAGGAAAGTCTATAGGGAAGGAGAGAGTAATGTGCCCAAGGTGACAGTCACCCCCTCACAGCTCTGCCAGGGACTACTGTAGAGCTTCCTCCAAGGGGAGACCACTTGGACTCAGGAGGCCATGAGCAACTGGCTGGTGCAATCCTCAGGAGGGTGAGACCAGGCAGGAGAATTAGGCAAAGTTACATTGTCCGAATGTGACCAGGGGAGAAAAGACCAAACTCACACTGGACATGTCAACTGCCTTTCAGGTCCCCTCCTGACTCCTTCTGCCCCACTCACCAGCTAACCTATTCCCTTGGAAGACCCCAAGACCAGCCTGACCCTAATCGGACCTCCCTGTTGGTACTACCTCCACCACCACCAGTAAGCCTCCTTAACTTTCAGTAGAATACTGGAAGCTTCCTTTTCTCAAAAGGACAGGCTACCCTTTCTCAGGAGATGGAGGAGCAAGATGAGAAAGAGTAATGGCAGTGGCACCACAGGAGAGACTGGTCCTATTAACCCACGCTGCTGTCTGCAGGCAACATCCAAAAAGGGTCAGTCATGGCCCTGCTTTCCCCAAGGAGACAAGGGAGTTTGAGGATCAAGCTTGGCTTTCTGTTATGTCCTGAGCACTCTAGCACCCCCTGGGCCCTCAGTATCTCAATTCCACAACACACATACCCACATACACTCCATGCATACCACACACATTCACAATACAAACAAATGAGGAGGACCCCAAATAACTGGAATTTATTTATTAAAAATTGTGTTTTTAATGTTAAGAATCCTAGAAAATGCAAGAGACATCCTTATGGAGATTGGAATAGGCAACCAATTGCTGATCAAAACCCCAAAAGCCCATGCCATAAGAAATAAGATTAAAAAGTGGGACCTCATCAAACTAAAAAGCTTCTGCAAAGCAAAAGAAACCATCAAGAGAGTGGGGAGACAGCCTACAGAATAGGAAAAGGTCTAACATCCAGGATCTACAAGGAACTCAAGCATGCCAAAAGGCAAAAAACAAACAGCCCCATTAAAAAGTGGGCAAAAGACAAGAATGGACAGGGTTCAGTGGCGCAGCCTATAATCCCAGCACTTTGGGAGGCTGAGGCAAGTGGACTGTCTGAGCCCGTGGGTTCAAGACCAGCCCAGGCAACTTGGCAAGACCTTGTCTCTACAACAAAACAAAAATTAGTTAGGTATGGTAGCACACGCCTATAGCTCCGGCTACGTGGAAGGCTAAGGCAGAAGGGTTCCCAGAACCCAGCAGGGTCAATGCTGGGGTGGCCGTGAGTGCCACTGTACTCCAGCCTGAGTGACAGAGTGAGACTCCAATGCAAAAAAAAAAAAAGACATGAATAGACACTCTCAAAAGAAGACATATGAGCAGTCAACAGGCACATGAAAAAATGCTCAGCCTCACTAATCATCAGAGAAATGCAAGTCAAAGCCACATTGAGATACCGCCTAACTCCAGTAAGGATGGCCGTCATTAATAAAACAAAAAACAACAGATGCTGGAGAGGATGTGGAGAAAAGGAAATGCTTCTACACTGTTGGTGGGAATGTAAACTAGTACAGCCTCTATGAAAAACAGTGTGGTGATTCCTAAAAGAACTAGAAATTGACCTTCCATATGACCCAGCAATTCCCCTTCTGAGAATATACCTGGGGGAATTTAAATCACTCCACAGAAAAGATACCTGCACACGCATGTCTATTGCAGCACTATTCACAATAGCAAAAACATGTAACCAACCGTTCTGCCTATCAAAACTGGACTGGATTTTTTAAAATGTGGAACATATACACAATGGAATATTATGCAGCCATAAAGGAGAACAAAATTATGGACTTTGCAGCAACTTGGATGGATTTAGAGTCTATAATACTCAGTGATCTATTACAGAAACAAAGAACTAAGCACCACATGTTCTCACTCATAAGGGGACCCTGAACATTTACCATAATACAGTGGGAAAGGGATTGGCAGTAGCAGGATACTGCAGGGGTAGAGAGGGCACAAAACATCAATAAGGGTATCTGATCTCAAATCAGGTGAAGTGAGGACCAAAGGGAGCCCAAACTTTACTTGTACAATGACCACTTGTATACCAAAATCTGAATTGTACCCCACATTTTTTAAATGTTTAAAAAATTGTATATTTATTCTTACGTGTTTGCACTTCAGTCATCTTCAAAGTACTCTTCGTTTGATGCAATACACCTATTGAGACACTTTTTCCACTGCTCAAAAGTTTTTGAACTTGTTGGGTTTGATGGCTTTTAGTGCTTTTTGTTTCACCTCTTCCACACTGGCAAACCCTTTCCCTTTGAGGACTTTAATCCAGGGCAACAAAAAAGTTGCTTGGGGCAAGATTAGGTGAATAGGGAAGGTAAGGCACAGGGGTCATGTCATTTTTGGTAAAAAAAACAAAACAAAAACTGTTGAACACTCAGTGTGGTGTGGGCAGGTGTGCTCACCCATCATCAGATGGGCAAATGCACTGAAATAATCTCCAAAAAAATTTACTGAAGTTGAACACAGCCTTTCACAACAATGCTAGCTAACATACTGATGTGTTTCCTAGAACACTTACCTAGTGGGGGAAGCCTGTTCTACAAGGAGACTGCCCTCCAAAAGATAATTCCGTTTTTTTGGGTTTCCTCCCTTGTACACTCTGCATGCATACTTACACATACTTTAACACTTTAACACATCCTATATACATACACAATGACATCATATAATACACATAAACATACTATATACATACCTTCCATATATATATACACACACTATACATGAATATACCACATTTACATACATAGATTGATTATAGGCATTTTTTAAAGACTGACTTTATAGCTAGAAGAATAAGGAAAATTTGGATTTGGAAGGAAGAGACCAAAAGCATTTATTTAGGTG
The DNA here is from genome assembly GCA_963574415.1 of Tarsius wallacei. Taxonomy (NCBI): domain Eukaryota; kingdom Metazoa; phylum Chordata; class Mammalia; order Primates; family Tarsiidae; genus Tarsius; species Tarsius wallacei. The sequence goes on along the minus strand of CAUYQG010225639.1, from coordinate 39,514 downwards.
GGCTTTTATATTAACTATCAAAGAATCTTAATGACCTTAAGATATCATCTGGCCCAATAACCAAGAAGGGAACTGGGACTACTAGATGTTAAAAGGTGTTAAATAGTGTAATACCAGAAAGAATGGCATGGTGGCTCATGCCTGTAATCCCAGAACTTTGAGAGGCCAAGGTGGAAGGATTCCTTGAGCCCAGGAGTTCAAGACCAGCCTGGGCAACACAGGGAGAACTCGTCTCCACACAAAAAAATCATTAGCTGGATATGGTGGCATGCACCTGTACTTGTAGTTACTCCTGAGGCAGAAGGATCATCTGAGCCCAGGAGGTCAAGGTTGCATTGAGCTGTGAGCTTGCCACTGCACTCTAGCCTGGGCGACAGAGTGATCCTCCAATTCAAATAATAATAATAGCCGGGCATGGTAGCTCATGCCTGTCGTCCCAGCACTTTGGGAGGCGGAGATGAGAGGATTGCCTAAGCTCAGGGGTTTGAGACCAGCCTAAGCAACATGGCAAGATCTTGTCTCTACAACTAAAAAATAAATAAAATAAAAATCAGCTCAGCATGGTGGTGCATGCCTGTGGTTCCAGTTACTTGGAAGACTGAGGCAGAAGGATAGTCTGAGCCCAGCAGGTTGAGGCTGCAGTGGCCATGAGCATGCCACTGCACTCCAGCCCCGGGTAACAGAGTGAGACTCTGACTCAAAAAATAATAATAATAATAATGATGATGATGATGATGATGATGTAATACCAGAAAGAAAAGACACACAGATCAATAGAATTGAATTAAAAGTTCAAAAGAAAAACTTATTTTATTTAGGAAATAATAAAGATTGCTAAATTTTAAAACTAAATTATTTCAAAGAGAAAAGGAATAAGCTAACTCAGAAAAAAAAAAGTTTAAGGAAATAATAAAATTAAAGTTAAAATTTATTCCAAAAAAGATAAATAGACTTCAACAATAAATCCAAAGCCTGGTCTTTGAAAAGACAAATAAAATAGACCTCTAGTAAAACTTATAAAGAAAACTACAAATAAACAAATTTAGGAAAGAGAAAGAAAGTCAAAATACACAGACAATATTCTAAATAAGAGAAAATCATTGCAACCTTATTGGACAAATTTGAAAATCTAGGTTTCGAGAAATGGATGATTTTCCAGCAAAAATTAATAGAGCATTAGCCATAGAAAAAAACAAAAGGGAAACCAAAACTCTACCTGACAAAATTACAGAAAACCCAAATAGTTTTAGAGGCCAATGTGTAAGACCCTGAAAAAACAGATGATGCCAGGGTAATTTAAACTGTTTCAGAACCTAAAGAAAATGGGAAGATTTGTCAGAGCTAGGTAGGAAGTTAGACAAAGATGAAAACCAAATAAGCTTAGGGACAGAAAACTCTAGACCAACATGCAAAGAAAAAAATAAGAGTAGAAGTTAATGAAATAGAAAACATGCAGTATATCAGATCAGTTAACATGTGGCAAAACTGGGCCAGCATTCTCCTAGTTTTTCCACATTCCTTTTTTTTTAAAAAATAAATCCCAAACTCTCAAATTGTTAATGTAATATTTTCCAATTTTTAAATATTGACAACTCATTTAAAAATTTTAAAGATACTATGCAGGCTAAATAGAGTAAATCTGTGTCCCACAATTAGTCTGAAATCTCTACGTAGACCAATCTGACTTATGAATAGCAATGCAAAAATTCTAAAAAATACATTAACAATCCAAATCCAGCAGTATATTCGTGATCAAGTTGGTATTCATCCCAGAAATGCAAAGATGGTTTCAATCTAGTGAACATATTAGTGCAGGGATTGGCAAACCATGGCCTACAGACCAAATGTGGCTGACTGCCTGTTTTTGTACAGCAAGTGAGCTCAGAATAGATTCTACATTTTCAAATGTTTGGGGGAAAGTTTTTTTAAAAATTAAAGACTTTTTAATGGTCATATAAAAGTAAATTTTTAAAATTAGAAAATGAATTTAAAATATTTATAAAATATATGGCAAATATGTACAAAGAAGGCTTATAAATCAATAAGAAAAAGACAAATGTACCAAAGCACTTTGAACAATAATTGAATAAGAGAGGAAATAAAATTGACTAATGCATAACAAAGAAGTGAAGAAGAAAATGTCACTGGACACACCATTTGTTTTCAGGAAGTTCGAGCATTTGTGTTTATATATGAAGTAACTAAGGTACAGAGTTGTTAACTAAATGAGATTGCTGACCTACTAAATAAGCAGTGGGGAAACAAGAATACAGCTCTCAGTCAAATCATACAGGGCCTCATGTTTAATATAAGGAGTTGGGGCTTTTATTTTTTGTTTTTGTTTTTGGTAGAGACAGGATCTCACTATGTTGCCCAGGCTGGTCTCAAACTCCTGGCCTCAAGTAATCCTTCCACCTCGAGGACTTTATTGTAAGAGCAGGAGAACCACTGCGGAATACCATCTTTTGGGCTTCTTTAAATTTCATGTAAACTTCAAGACTGTTTTTTCTATTTTTGTGAAGAACAAAGTTGGTATTTTGATCAGGATTGCATTGAATCTGTAGATTGCCTTGGGAAGTATGGTTATTTTAACAATATTGATTCTTCCGATCCATGAACATTGCATGTTCTTCTATTTGTTGATGTCATCTATGATTTTTTTCTTCACTGTTTCTTTTACTTATTTTTTGAGTCGGAGTCTCACTTTGTTGCCCAGGCTGGAGTGCAGTGGCATGCTCACGGCCACCGCAGCCTCGACCTGCTAGACTTAGGCGAACCTTCTGCCTCAGCCTTCTAAGTAGCTGAAACTACAGGTGCATGCCAGCACATTCAGCTAATTTTTGTGATTTATTGTAGAGACGAGGTCTCACCAAGTTGCCCAGGCTGGTCTCGAACCCCCAGACTCAGGTAATCCTCTCGCTTCAGCCTCCCAAAGTGCTGGGATTACAGGCTGAGCCACCATATCTGGCCATATCAGTGTTTTAGGGTGTTCCTTGTAGAGAACTTTGCACCTCCTTAGTTAAATTCGTAGGTTTATTTGTTTTTGTTTCTGTGGCTAATATGAACAGGATTGAGCCAAAGAAATTTTAAGCAAAAAGATCAATTGCAGGGGCATCATACTGCCTGACTTCAAATTATACTAGAAGACCAAAACAGCATAGTATAGGTACAAGAATAGACAGATCAATGGAATAGAATAGAGAACCCAGAAATAAAACCACATTCCTACAACCAACTGATCTTCAACAAAGCTGACAAAAATAAACAATGGGGAAAGGACACCCAACCCAATAAATGGTGCCGGGAAAATTGGCTAACCATATGCAGAAGAATGAAACTGGATCCCTATCTCTCACCATATACAAAAATTAACTCAAGATGGATCAAAGACTCAAACGTAAGACCTGAAACTATAAAAAACTAGAAGAAAATCTACGAAACACTCTTCTGGACAATGGCCTAGGCAAAGAACGTATGACAAAGACCCCAAAGGCAATTGCATCAAAAACAAAAATAGACAAATGGGACATAATTAAACTAAAAAGCGTCTGCACAGCAAAAGCAATAATCAACAGAGTGGATAGAAAGCCTACTCAATGGGAGAAAATATTTGCAAATTATGCCTCAGACAAAGAGCTAATACCCAGAATCTACAAGGAGCTCAAACAACTCATCATGGAAAAAAAAAAAAAAACTCCATCAAAAAGTGGGCAAAGGACATAAATAGACACTTCTCAAAAGAAGACACACAAGTGGCCAACAAACATGATAAAATGCTCAGCATCACTAATCATCAGAGAAATGCAAATTAAAGGCACAATGAGATGTTACCTCACACCAGTCAGAGTGGCTATCATTAAAAAGTCAAAGAACAACAATGTTAGCGCAGTTACAAAGAAAAGGGAACACTCATTCACTGTTGGTAGGAATGTAAACTAGTTCAACCTATATGGAAACCAATAGGAGATTTCTCAAAGAACTAAAAACTGAATTACCATTTTTCCCAGCAATCTTTCTACTAGGGATCTACCCAAAGGAAATGAAATCAAAATATAAAAAATATACCTGTTCTGGTATGTTTATTGCAGCACTATTCACAATAGCAAAATCATGGAACCAACCTAAGTGCCCACCAACAATTGACTAAAGAAAATGTGGTATGTATACACCATGGAATACTACGCAGGCATAAAACAAAATGAAATCATGTCCTTTGCAGCAGCATGGATGGAGCTGGAGATCACCGTCCTGAGTGAACTGACTCAGAAACAGAAAACCAAACACCACATGTTCTTACTCATATGAGGGAGCTAAATGCCACAAAGATGAAAATAATAGACACTGGGGACACCAATAAGGGGGGAGATGGGAAAGCAGGGTAGGGTTCAGAAATTACCTATTGGGTACAGTGTTCACTGTCTGGAGAATGGGCCACCTGAGACCCAATCCCTAGTACTATACAATATGTCCATGTAACAAACATGTATGTATACTCTATGAATATAAAATAAAAATGGGGGGAAAAAAGAATGCCATCTATCACACCAATCCTCCTGCTTAGAAAGGTGAGGCTACAGCCTAGTAGAACTAAAACCTCCATGGCTACTGACACATTAAAATTCAATTCAACAAATGCTTGCTAAACACCTGTGGAGCTGAGCCTTACACTGGACCCTGAGGATACAGAAGTGAACAAGACAGAGTTTATAGTCAAGTGGAAGATTGGATGAGTGTTACACAGCCACCTGTGGAAACACAGAACAACATCTCCCGTAGTCTGGGGAGCTGGGCAGACAAAGATGGAAAAGAGGTCAGAGAAGACTTTCAAAGAAAGTCACCTGAAGGATGATTTAGCCAAGCCAAGGAAGGTGAATGAAAGGCTACATGCAGAAAGAACAAAAACGTGTACAGGCCAGAAAGTACGAGAGCAGTATTGTTCGTGTTAGGAACTGAACAATGGAAAATGTGGCAGGGAATTTAAGGTGTGAGGGAAGGAGCAACTTGCAAGATGGTAAACAGGGGCCAGATCAAACCAGACCTCACGTTGTATTATAAATAGCTTGGGCTTTGTTCTAGGAACACAGGACTGTCCTCAGAAGAGTTTAAGATAGATCCCGACAGGCTTTCATTCATGTTTTAGGAAGACTGCTCTGGCAAGAATGTGGGGGTGGGGGCAGGAGAGGAGGTGACATGAGGGTCAGAAGCAAAAAGTGCTGTTAGGAGAAATTTTTCCCAGTCATCCAAGCAAAAGATGATAGTGACCAAGCTAGATTAGTAGTGGTAGGAATGGAAAGAGAATCAACAGGGTTTGGTGATTGAGTGGAAGATGAAATACAAGGAATCTTGGCTTGAGAAATTAAATGTTTAGACGTACTGGAGGAAGGGCTGAATTCAAGGGAGAACTGAGGAGTTCAGCTGTGAGCTACTAAGGCTGAGCTACCCTTGTGTCATCCAAGTGACAATGTCAAGTGAACATTTGAACATACTGGCCCGAAGTTCAGCAAAAATGTGTAAGCTAAAAATCTAGATTTAGGAATTCCCAGTGAAGCCATGGGCATAGATAAGAAAGCCCAAAGAGAATGTGTAATGTGAGAAGAAAACTCAGGACACAACCAAGAAGAATACCAGCTGAACAGATAGGCAAAGGAAGAAAGGCCAGAAAGGGAGAAGAAAATGCAGAGCATGTATTAAGAAGGAGGTAATAGACACCAATGTCAAATATTGTTACAAGGTCAAGTAGGTTAATAACTGAGAAGTGTCCATTAGATTTAGCAACAAGGCAGTATTGTTGACCTTTTACCCTGGAATAAAATGCTGGGAGGCAACAGCTCCACATGAATGAAAATGTACCAAATTTACTCTAAAAGGAAAAATACCCTGGGCTCAAAGCCAAGGAATATTCTTGGGTCAGTTTTTTTTTTTCTCTTGTCCTATATTTAACCAGCTGGAAAGCTTTTTTAAGTGGTATTTTATTCACTCTTGAAATGAAGGATTTGCCTTTTAAAAGTATGTCTGTAATTCATCTTCAAGGTGGAACAGAGTATCTTTGGGTTAGTGGTTCTCTACAGGAACAGATGCTAGTTGATGTAAATATCATTGAGAAACTTTAATTTGCCTCAGATGTGGAAGGCTTTGGTGACCTAAATTCACAAACGGGATCTAAGTGGGAACCAAGTCGAAAATTCAACATTTCAAGTACGAGCTGAGAGGTATTGCTTCAAAATGGAAGAGACCAAAACCTTCACCACAAAAGGAATGTGGAACAGTAAGTTGAGTCCAAAGATAAAAGCCGAAAACTTGATAAGATCCAGAAAAGAAAAGCAGAGCGCCCCTCTCTGTTAGAATGACTCAGTGCCCCTGAAGTTAGGTTGGGCTCCCTAACAAGAATCGCTCTTCCTGACCTGATAACAAGCAACTTGGCTTGGCATAGTCTTACATTTCAAAGACCCGCAAAAAGCTTTTCAAAATTAAAAAAAATATAGACTTCTACTTTTAGAGCCAAGACGGAATAACAGAAACTAAATTTTCCTTTCACTTGAAACAACTAAAAGACTGGACAAGCCGGGCGCAGTGACTCAAGTCTGAAATCCCAGCACTTTGGGAGCCAGAGGCAAGAAGACTGCCTGAGCTCAGGGGTTCAAAGTCAGCCCGGGCAACTTGGTGAGACCTCATCTCTACAATAAATCAAAAAATTAGCTGGGTGTGGTGGTATGTGCCTATAATTCCAGCTACTTGAAAGGCTGAGGTGGAAGGATTACTTGAGTCCAGCAGGTCGAGGCTGCAGTGGTGGTGAGCATGCCCCTGCACTCCAACCTGGGCGACAGAGTAAGATTCCAACTCAAAAAAAAAAAAAAGACTGGACAAAATATATGACACAGTGGTTTTCAAGATATTGGCATCAGACTATGAAGGGCAGTGATACCTGGAAACAGAAAACAAGCAAGATGAGCCCTATGATTAGCCTAGTTTATTGCCAGGAGAGACTTTCTAAAAGCAAGAGGGAACCCAGGCCAAGTACAAATTCCAATTGCGAGACTAAGGCAGCAAGAGTTATAAGACAGAGTACCAGAGAGGAGAGAGCCACATAAAAAGGGCCCCAGAGATCTGCAGAGGGTTCCCCTCAAATCTTCAACTAAGTGCTGATGAACTCATGGGTGAGGAAAGTATTCTCTAAGATCATGGGAGAAAGAGCCACCCAAAAGGATTAGAGGGAAAAATCTTTGATGCTTACACAGTGTCAGGAATCGTTCTCATACTCATCAGCCAGAGTGGATAGATCTTCTAACTCATTAGGAGCTGTTAGGTAAAATATCTCAGGAGGGTCTTGCCTCAGTTATGGGGAATAATTATCCCCAGATTAAATGCTGCTTTTGTCTCATCTTTAAAAAGCTTAAAAGTAAGACCCAAAAGGATCCAACTTTCCTAAGTAACTTAACTGCATCCCAGAACAAGCTCAAGAACATTTATAGGAATATAGAAATATCCAGAACCCAACAAAGTAAAACTCATAATGTCTAGTATCCAATAAAAAGCAACCAGGCATGCAAAGAAGCAGGAGAATATGACCCATAATAAGAAGAAAAGCCAATCAATGGAAACAAACCCAGAAATGGCACAGATGATAGATTTAGTAGACAAAGGCATTAAAATAGTTATTATGAGCCGGGCTCGGTGGCTTAGCCTGTAATCCCGCGCCTTGGGAGGCTGCGGTGAGTGGATTGCCTGAGCCTGCGGGTTCGAGGCCCACCTGGGCAACTTGGCGAGACCTCATCTCTACAATAAATCAAAAAATTAGCCAGGCGTGGTAGCGCCCACCTGTAGTTCCAGCTACTCGGAAGGCTGAGGCGGAAGGATCGCCGGAGCCCAGCAGGTCGAGGCTGCGGTGGCTGGAAGCGGCCACTGCACTCCAGTCTGGGCGACGGAGTGAGACGCCAACTCAAAAAAAAAAAAAAAAAAGTTATTATGACTATATTTTATATGTTCAAGAAGCGTTTTAAGAGTATATTAAATAAGCCGGGCTTGGTGGCTCAGCCTGTAATACTGCGCCTTGGGATGCTGAGGTGAGTGGATTGCCTGAGCCTGTGGGTTCGAGACCCGCCTGGGCAACTTGGCGAGACCTCATCTCTACAATAAATCAAAAAATTAGCCCTGCGTGGTAGCGCGCACCTGTTGTTCCAGCTACTTGGAAGGCTGAGGCGGAAGGATCGCCGGAGCCCAGCAGGTTGCGGCTGCGGTGGCCGGGAGTGGCCACTGCACTCCAGTCTGGGCGACGGAGTGAGACTCCAACTCAAAAAAAAAAAAAAAGTATATTAAATAAAGACATGTAAGAGACCAGACTAGGCAACATGGTGAGACCTCGTCTCTACAAAAAAATCAAGAAATTAGCCAGGCAAGGTGGCGTGTGCCTGCAGTCTTCACTACTCAGGAGGCTGATGTGGGAGGACCACTAGAGCACGGGAGGTTAAGTCTACAGTGAGCCATGATCACACTACTGCACTCCAGCCTGGGTGACAGAGCAAGACTCTGTCTCTTAAAAAAAAAAAAGTAAGCTATTTTTAAAAAATCTACCTGAACATCTAGAGGTGAAAAATTTGAGATGAAAAAATACACAGGATGGGACTAACAGTAGATTTTACATTGCAGGAAAAAACAAATCAGTGAACACAGCAATAGAAACAACCCAAAATGAAACACAAAGACAAAAAAAAATGGACCACCAGTGACCTGTGGGCAACTTCACACAGCCTCATAGATACATAACTGGAATCTCTGAAGAGCATAGGGTACCAAAAATATGTTTGAAGAAATAATGGTTGAGATTTTTCCAAATTTGATGAAAACTATAAACCCACAAATCTAAGAAACTCAGTGAACTCTAAATAGAAAAAATGTGAAGAAATCTACACCAAAGCATATCATGATCAAATTGCTTAAAGCCAGTGAAAAATACAATATCTTAAAAGCAAAAAAAAAAAGTGGACCCCAAGAAAAAAAAACTTATTACTTACAAAGGAACAAAAATAAGAATGACATCAGACTTCTCATCGGAAACTATGTGCCAGAAGACAGTGAAGTATTATAAGAAAAAAACTTAACCAGAATTCTTTACCCAGCAAAAATATCTTTCAAAAATGAAGGCAAAATAAAGATTTTCTCAGACTTACAAAAGCTGAATAGATTCATCATCTGCAAACATGCACTACAAGAAATGTTAAAGTCTTTCAGGTCAATGGAAAATGATACCATATGGAGGTCTGGATCTTCACAAAAGAATAAGGAAAACACTGGAAATGCTAACTATGTGGGTATATATAAAAGCGTTATTGCTTATTATTTAAATCTCTTTAAAAGAAGTTTATAACTAGGATAAGGAACTATTCACTAAAAAACATCCAGCACTCCCTGCATCCTGTAATAAATTGTTATAAGTTGCCTTCTGATGAGATAATTGCCAAGAAGCAAACTCCAGGGAAGCTATTAGCAAGTTAGCAATTGCAGTCATGTGGGAATGTGGATTCTACTTAGGGAAGAAAATGATATAGATATGTTTAGTAGAAAATGCAACAACCACAGCTGAGATCAATGGCTCAGCTGGATTGCACTCAAGCTTAAATATAAGGCTGGTAGAGCAAAGTCTATTTCTGGATCAGTGCACTGGGGTAGTAGAGTCCCTTCCAGTGTAGAGCTGCAGACCAAACTGTGGAGAAATACAGGGGCAGAGGCTGTGGCATCCAGAGACCCTAAACATTCTCCAGGGAAATTGGATTGGGGTTCACAGCTTGCCTGTTGCTACCCTTCACTGCCAGCCAGACAGTGAGTTCTATGAGTGGATGAGCCCTCTCTGTCTTTCCTGTGTATATATCTCCAACATCTAGCTGAGCACTTAGCACCTTGTAAGCAATAATATATGCCAAGAGGACATATCTAAGTTGGTTTTATTGGAGCTGTAACAGAGAAGTATTATGTGTGTATTCCCTTTGCTTCCAGATTATTTCCAATCACTCTTGGACCCCCTTTTCCGCCCTTACCATGCTACTGAAACCAAACCTTTCATTTACTCGGTGGTCACCATTGTCTTCCTAATTATGAAAATCCGCTTTCCTGTTCTCAGTCTTCACCCATTTTGCCGGGATTTTCCTCCAGCTTCTCTGACAATTCCTCTGTTATGACTCTGCTTACCTTCTTGTGAAAGTGTGCTCCCAGCTGTGCCCTGTAGTCCCCTTCTCCCTTGATCTTCTCTTCCGCTGAGATCTCATGAACACCTGCTGCTACTATTTCCATTCCCAGGATATCTATCACCTCTGCCTCGACACACCAGCCACCCATCCCCTTCCTCTCTGCCCCCTCCTTTCTCCCTGACTGCTCACCTAGACTGTAGCGCTGTCTGCTTCGTACCTTTCTATCCCGCTAGACTGTGAGCAATTCCAGTGCGGTGGCTGAGGTGTGTCTTCTTAGAATCTGCCTAGTGCCCAGGCTAAGGCCTGGCACATATTTTTAAAAGTGAAATCTTGCTTGGGAATTCGGTTCTAAAATCAGCATATGAGACATAGGTTGTGAAAAATCACAATTACCCTCAAATAATCCTTTATGTCACCCGGAAAATACTCATGGTCTTTGTTAATAAAAAAGAGAACAGCAAATTGACCTTCCCCATCTTGCACTCCCTCTGGGATGTATTTTCGCAGAGTAGAAGTGCTGGAATAGCCCCCATTGATTGCATGACATTTTCTCTGTCACTCTCCCTCCCACTGGTGCTTTTTTTTTAACCCCACACATTGATTAAATTTCCATAAGTGAAATGCATATATAATCATAACTTCATTGTAAAGGCTTGATGAATCAACTCTTTTATCTTTCCTTTAACTGGTTCTTCCTTTTGACTTCACCTTTCTAATAATAATAGCACCTCACTCTGCCCTCTCCCTCACCCTTTCTTGCTGGTTTCCAGGGTCTGGTCCATTCTACCTTTGCACAATGTCCCTTTGTCTCCATTCTCATTGCCACTTACATAATCCAGGCCCTGATCCCTTCCCATCTTGACTCCTGTGATAGCCTCCTAACTGGTCTCTCTGGTCTCCCTCCAATTCATGTTTCACACCACCACCCGATTAACATTTTCTAAAGCCTTCATTCAATCCTATCACTCTCCCATTCAAAAACCACCAATGGCGCCCCATTGGCTATCAAATAGAGTCCAGATCCTATACAATCTAGTCACAAATTATCTTTCCACTCTTTCCAGACAGGAACATTATACTCCTTGCCTACCCCCCCAAACTTTTCCCACTATGCCACTTGCCTCCTCCTCAAATGCCACCTCCACAAATGTCTCCACTCACCAAAACCCAACCCAGCCTCAAATGGTAATATCCAAAGTAACCTCTCCTCCTCATCACTATAGTCCTTTCTTTGTATCACTTATCTCACACTATTATAGATTATAAGTACCCTAGAGAAAGGAGACATGTCGTATATACTTTTCAAGTATTCACTCATTCAGCATATAATATTGAGTACTTACAATGTCCCAGGCAGTCAACTAGGTGCTAGGGATATATATACAGTGAAGACAGAGGGGGCTTTGCCACTCACAGAACTCACAGTCTGGCAGTGGAGAGTGGCAACAGACAAGCTGTGAACCCCAATAGGGGCTATGAGAGGAAAAGAGAAAGACAGGAACTTCACCTTGACAGTGATCAGAAAAAGCTTATTTCCAAAATAAGTCATAAATAAGTTTTGACCTAGAATGGGTAGAAAATAGTCAGAAATAGGAAGAAAATAATTTTTCAAGTTGAAGAAAAAGTCCAAAAACAAATCTGAAGATAAAAGAAGACATGGCTCATTGGAAGAAGCCCCCTCCACACCCACCCCAGAAAAAAAAATCATGGCTGGCTGGGCCCAGTGGTGCATGCCTGTTATCCCAACCCTTTGAGAGGCTGAAGCAGGGCAATGGCTTGAGCCCAGGAGTTTGAGACCAGCCTGGGCAACATAGTGAGATTCCCATCTCTACAACATTTTTTAAAACTTAGCCAGATGTGGTGGCATGGGCCTATAGTCCCAGCTACTTGAGAGGCTGAGGTAAGAAGATCACTTGAGCCCAGGAGTTTGAGGCTGCAGTAAGCTATGATCACACCATTGCATTCCAAGTAGAAGACAACTGAATTTGATCCTGAGGGCAACAGAGAGTTTTAAGGAAAGGCATATCATGATCATGCTTTCATGTTGGAAAGATGGGAGAATGGATGGTAGCTATCGATATCAGGGTTAATGCAGTAACCCAGGTGAAAGGAGACAGAGAGCTGGACCAAGGTAATAGCAGAAGGACAGAGAAGTGAATGGATTTGAATACTACATCTAATATGATTTGGCGATTAACTAAATTCAAAGGGACCATGACGAGAAAAGGTCAGAGATAATCACACAGCCTAGACTAGTGCTTTGTACATGATAGTTTTCAATAAGTATTTGTGGAATGAATGTATTACAAATAAATGAATGAATAAACAAACATACCAATGAATTTGAGGCAGAGAGGAACTGAAAAATGATTTTTGCAGATCCCTTCCAAGGCAAAGCCACCCTTAGAAGTAATATAGACTCAAGGAAAAAAAAAAAATCAGAATGTATTAGCTTACACCCTCCCTGTATTTTTAAGCAGGTGAAATATAGTCAAGAACAAAGCAGTATAAGTGCCTCAGATCACGTTTTAATATTTCTCTCTTCCCAAATACTGCCTCCCAGAGTCTCTGCATATCTGTCAGGATCATCAGTGGTTCTCAACTCCCCAAAATCCTAGGCCTCTGGGCGTGGTTCACTATTTGCCACACTCTTGAAACAGTTCTTTCAGCGATAATCTAAATTGTTCAGGGATAGATTCATCCATTTGTCAAGTATTGACTGAGTGCCTCCTACCTGCCAGGGCTATAGCCTGGGGTTGTGACCATGATAAAAGACACAGCCCCATTTCTCAAGGAGCTACCTGTCTCTCAAGCATTTAAATGGGATCATATATGTAAGTGATGAAATTTGTTTCTTTTTCTTCATATATTCACAAAGAAATCTTTTTGGCTATGTAGACACTAGCCACAGAAATAAACAGAGGCCTCCAGTCTTTGAGTGGTGTGAAAAAAAGGTATCACTTTCATAATGTAATATCACCACCTAGTGGTCCCAAAAAACTTTACCAGTTAATCCAGAAAATTTTTCTTGTATAGTTGTATTCCTAGGAATGACTCACCACACTTTCTCCAGAACTTTTCCTTTCTCTGTCAAGATAACTTGGGGATTAATTCCTATTTAAATGCTCAAGGAGATTGGTAGCTCCTTGAGGGATATGTAATACATACTCAATAAATATTTGTTAAATCCATAAACAGAAGGTACCTTAGTACCTTATGGCAATGGAAAGAAAAAATTTAGAAATTCTTTCCCAGATTCCTCTGGACTCCAAGGGGCCTCTAATCATTTCTAGCTAAAGGTCAGAGGTACTTCTGTCCTTAATTTAGCAAGCAAGCAATTCCTTTAGGTGCATTTGAATAAACTGATTTCTTTTTTAATAGATAGGGTCTTGCTTTGTCATTCAGGCTGGAGAGCAGTGGCATGATCATAGCTCACTGCATCCTCAAATTCTTGGCCTAAATTATCCCTACCTTGCCCTCCCAAATACTGGGATTACAGGCATGAGTAACTGTGCTTGTCAGGACAAACTGATTTTTTAAGGGTCACTATATCATGGATGAAACTCCAACTCTCTCCCACCAAACCCAGGGAGCTTTCTATAATTCAAAAACAATGAAGAACAGTATGTCACCCCAGAGGTCACGATTAATACCAAAACAAGGGACAGCTAACTTTGAGAGGAGACTGTGGGCCCAGAATATCTGACGATGTTTTCATTGACTCTTGCTTCTACACGTCAGACTGGGCCAGATGTCACTAGGAAATATGCTTAGAAAATCATAGTAACCCAGCCAGCAAGATGGCTCACGCCTCTAATCCTAGCACTTTGAGAAACAGAGGCGAGAGGATTGCCTGAGTCCAGGGGTTCAATACTAGCCTGGGCAACTTGGCAAGACCTCGTCTCTATAAAAAAAATCAAAAAATTAGCTGAGCATGGTGGCACATACCTGTGGTTCCAGCTACTTGGAAGGCTGAGGCATAAGGATTGCCTAAGCCCAGCAGGACAAGGCTGCAGTGGCTGTGTGTGAACGTGCCACTGCACTCCAGCCTGGGCGACAGTGAGACTCTGACTCAAAAAAAAAGAAAATCATGGTAACCCAAACCAAGTAGTCTGTCCCTAACAGGGAACACAAAGTAGCAAAGAACAAAGAAAACTAAGGACTTGTTTCTTGGGAATATATAAGCCTCTTAAGACGATATTCCTGCAGGTTAAGCCTTAAGTCCTCTTGTCAGCTTAAATACGTAAAGCGGATCTCCAAGCAATTCTGGTTTTTAATTAAGCCTTACCTCTCCTGCCTCCTCAGGCCCAGACGGTGGGAAAATGGCAGTTAGCAGCAGTTAGGATCCTCCTCTCTTAGAACACTGGGAGACTGAAGCAAAGGGCTCATTGAGGGCTCTTTCCCCTCGGTCCATTCTTTCCTATATGGCCTCATCCTTCCTTTCTGATTAAGGGTGTCCCAGTCTCAATTGTGCATTAAAGAGAGGGAGTCAGAGAGGCCTCAGAATACCATGGATAAGGAGAGAGAGTGGGCCTGGGTTCTAAGCCCAGCCTTTGACTTTTGGAAAATTACTTAACCTCTCTAGCAGGGCCACCAGGTACATTGTGAAGGTTATGGACCAACTTCAGGGTTGCTGCTCATATTATAATCATCACAGATTTGTATATTCATTCATTTTCAACAGAAATTTAGTGTCTTAAATGATATATGTTTTTATAATTCATTCAAAAGCCCCAAATGAGCATGGTGTTGTGGCTCATGCCTGTAATACCAGCACTTTGGGAGGTGGAGTTGAGAGATTGCCTGAGCCCAAGGGTTCGAGACCAACCCGGGCAATTTGACGAGACCTTGTCTCTAAAAAAATCAAAAATAAATTAGCCAGGCATGGTGATGCATGCCTGTGGTTCCAGCTACTTGGAAGGCTGAGGCGGAAGGATTGCCTGAGCTCAACAGGTCGAGGCTGTGGTGGCCATGAGCGAGCCACTGCTCTCTAGCCTGTGTGACAGAGTAAGACTGTGACTCAAGAAAAAAAAAAATAGGCCCCCAATGAGCTATTATCAGGCCTCTATTCTGAGCATAATCATTAAACTAGAGACAATCCACATCTCTCTATGGCATTGGTCAGAGAACTGACTGAAATAGTATCAAGTACCTTGAAAACTAGCATAGTATGTAGATTATATTTCCCAAAGATCTGTTTGTGATCATCCCACTTTGAGGAATTGGTATGACAAAGGTGAAACAAGTTTTGACCTGCAAATGTTTGCTTTTTTTTCTGCTTTGAAAACAGAAACAAAAGCCAGTGTTCAGATAGCAAATACCTTCTCCCTCAAAATATATCATGACTCAAAAGGTAATTTTGTACTCATCAACAGGGCTTAAAAGAATGTTCCAATTTCTGAGAGTTGCTTCACAGAGTAAATAAAGTAGTTGAACTAGTTATAAGATAGTTAGACCTCATCTCTGCCTGAGTCTTTACATAAATTAAGCAAGTGAAAAGTCAACCATGCCTCCTCATTCCCACTACTAACCATTCGAAATTGGGTTTGTTCTAGTGGACAGGTCTGAGACAAAGCTAAGAAGTAAAAAAAGTTGTAAAATTTTAAAAGTCAGCCCACAGAAGTCATTCTACAAAGGAATGCACATTTGAAAAGTAATTATTTTCAGGAAAACAGCCCACATAACACCTCTCGGATTCCTCTCACCATGAAGATTCAGCTAAGTATAGCTCAGTCTCGTAATGCAAATGATATCATATACTTTTCATTTGGCTTGAAATAGAGGTGGCATGGGGAGAGGCAACAGATTTAGCTTTCTAATTTGGTCTGTTTTGAGACAATGTTTAAAAGGAGTTGAACATTTAATCTGCCTTTCTGGTATGAATTGTACTTCAGATAACCAAATCACTGATGAGCGAATAGTTTCTCTTCAGAAAAAGATCCCAGGCCCAGTCTGGAGTTCTACTCTCAGCATGACTCTCGTGAGGAGCTCCATGCTCTGCTCTCCAGTCAAACTGGTGAAAACTATTTAAAACAAAAATGCATTTCAAGACTCACCACAAGAGTCTGTGGTATGTGAATCAAGACCCATGCCTTCTCTGTCTCCCCACCCCCAGATCAGTAAGACAAAAACTTCAGACAAGAACACAAGGCGATCTCTCCCCCCAGCTCTGCGTCAGAAGGTTATCTTCCTAGGAGGGACAAGGTGTCAGCATTTCTTATCCTTTCTCCAGCTACCTGTTGCTGAGGCTAAGTTCCAGGTGAGTACAGCTTATATAAGTGGCAGTTCTTTTCTTCCGCCCAGCCCCTACTTGTGGAAGGAGGCTCTACTGTGGGCATGATACCATTGAGAATACTAGGGCCACTGATCAATCTTGCCCCAGTTCATAGGTTGGGTTTCACACAGAGAGGCAAGCCAAGGAGACCAGTGACTGCTGACACGCCCCCCACCCCCCACCTATTGAGAACTCCGTTCCTAACACTCAAAGAGAAGCACATGATTGTCCCCAAACCTGCCACCAGAACTCAGGCTCAGAGAGATTTCTCTGACACAAATGTAGGTCACACAACAACAGAGAAATTTTGGGAACTCATAAATATGTGGAAAATTAAACTACATACTCCTAAATAACCAATGGGTGAATGAAAGCATCAAAAGATACATGAGACAATAATTGAGATGAATTAAAATGAAGATATAACATATCAAAACTTACAGGATACAGCTAAAACAATGCACTTACAGGATACATCTAAAACAATGCATAGAGGGAAACTTATAGCTGCAAATGCCTATATTAAAAAAGAAGACCTCAAATCAGCAACCATCTTTCAACCATAAGACATTGGAAAAAGAAGACCAAAGTATAACTAAATTAGTCAAGATTAATAAAATTGAGAATTTTAAAAAACAGAAAAATCAATGAAAACAAAAGTTGGTTCTTTGACAAGACTAACAAAATTGACAAACTTTTATCTAGTTGACCAAGAAAAAAAGAAAAATGACTCACATTACTAGAACCAAATATTAAAAAAGAGACATTATTACCATCCTTACACATATAAAAAGGATTGTAAGAAATACTCAGCCAGACATGATGGCTCAATGCCTGTAATCCCAGTACTTTGGGAGGCAGAGGAGAGAGGATTGCCTGAGCCAGGAGTTTGAGACCAGCCCAGGCAATTTGGCAAGACCTTGTCTTTACACTAAATTTTAAAAACTTAGCCGAGCATGGTGGCATGCATCTGTAGTTCCAGCTACTTGGAAGGCTGAGGCAGAAGGATCGCCTGAGGCCAGCAGGCTGAGGCTGCAGTGGCCTTGAGTGTGCCACTGCACTCCAGCCTGGGGAGGGGAGAGGAGGGGAGGGGAGGGCAGAGCAGGGGAGAAAAGAAAAATGGACTGACTACAGGCCAGGCATGGTAGATGCTTATAATCCAAGCACTTTGAGAGACCAAGGCAGGAGGATTGCTTGAACCCAGGAGTTTAAGACTAGCCTGGGCAACATAGTGAGACCTATCTCTACAAAAATTTTAAAATTAGCCAGACATGGTAGCATGTATGTGTAGACCCAGCTACTCAAAAGGCTGAGGTGGAAGGATCATCTGAGCCAGGAGGTCAAGGCTGCAGTGAGCCATGATTGTGTCTGCACTTCAACCTGGGCGACAGAGTGAGACCCCGACTCAAAAAAAAAAAACAACCCAAAAAACAAAACCCTATAAATAATTATATACTAATAACTCAGATGGACAAATTCCTAAAAATACACAAACCACAAACTGACTCAAGAAAAAATAGGCAATCTGAATAGATTTATAACAATAAAGTGACTGAATGAGTAATAAAAAGAAAACTACACACAAAGTTCAGCCCCAGATTGCTTTACTGATAAAGTCTACCAAACATCTAAAGAATATCCACTTTTCACAAACTTTTCCAAAAAACAGAACATTTCCCAACTTATTCTATGAGGCCCTGATACCAAAACCAGACAAAAACATCACAAGAAAACTACAGACCAATACCTCTTATAATATGGATGCAAAAAAAGCCTAGCAAACTAAATCTAATATCATATAAAAATAATAATATACCATGATCAAGTAGGATTTATTCCAGGAATGCAGGTTGGTTTAATATCCCAAAATTAATTAATGTAATATACCATATCAATAGAAGAAAAATCAAAAATGCATTATCAGGCCAGGCATGATGGCTCACACCTGTAATCCCAGCACTTTGGGAGGTGGAGGTAAGAGGATTGCCTGAGCCTAGGGGTTCAAGACCAGCCTGGACAACTTGGCGATACCTCGTCTCAACAATAAGTTGAAAAATTAGGCAGACATGGTGGCGCCAGCCTGTAGTTCTAGCTACTTGGAGGGCTGAGGCAAAAGGGTGGCCTGAGCCCAGCAGATCGAGGCTGCAGTAGCCATAAGCGTGCCACTGCACTCTAGCCTGGGCGACAGAGTGAGACTCTGACTCTAAAAAAAAACACATGATCATCACAATAGACGCAGGAAAACCATTTACAAAATCCAATGCCCTTTCATGAGTAAGAAACAAAGCAAAACAAAAAACAACAGACTAGGGATAAAAAGGAGTTCAATTTAATAAAGGTCTTTTATGAAAAACCCACAGCTAACATCATACTTAATGGTGAAAGACTGAATGTGTTCCCTCTAAGATCAGGAATAAGACAAGGATGTCTACACCCACCACTTCATCCAACATTGTGCTAGAGATTCTAGTCAGGATAGTTAGACAAGAAAAATAAATTAAAAGCACCAAGATTAAAAGAGAAGGAATAAAAATAACTCTATTTGCAGATGACATAATCTTGTATACAAACAATCCTAAGAAATCCACTAAAAAAACTACTAGAACTAAGTAACAAGTTAAATAATGTTGTAGATTACAAAATCAATATATAAACAACCAGCAATGATCATCTTTGGTCACTAAGATCAGAGAAGAGAAACCCAGACATTATGGGCCTTCTGATGGAAGTACAGAATGCCAACTAGGAAATTTTCTTAAATCAGCTCAAGCCTCTGGATCTACCAGTCTGCAGAAATAAAAAGAATGACAAGGCATTTTAAATAACACCATGGTGATGCAATCAGCAAAATCTAGAATGTAGGAAACTATAGAACAAACAACTTGGTGTCCTTCAACAAATAAATTCTAAGAAAAGGAAAAGAAAAAAAAAGAGAATGGAGGGACCTATAGATTAAAAGCAATTTTAGAGCATATCAACCAAATGCAACTTATGGACTCTATTTGGATCCTAATTTGAATGTATCAACTGTGAAAAAAATTAATAAGGGAGGAAAATTTGAATACGGCTGGATATTTGATGATATTAAATGATTATTAATTTTTGTATTAAATGATTTTGTGGGTTTTTTAAAAATATTTTTCTTTTATAAATGGATACTGAAGTATTTATGGATAAAATGGCCTTTGCTTCAAATAATCTTGTTCAGAGTGGGGGTGTAGCAGAGGCAAGTTGATGATTGTTAGGTAATGGACACACAAGAATACGTTAACTTTTGTATGTTTCCAATTTTCCTGATTAAAACAGAGCAGGGAGACAGCATCCCTGGGACCCACACTAATAAGTTACAGAGGAAGATAGAAGGTAGCACAACAGAAAAGGATGGGTGTCAACCTCTGGTTAAACATGATGATGAGTAACTTAACATGATTTTTGGAGAATGAAGTAAGAGGGAAGCAGACTGGAGTAATGAAAAGAGCTCTGACCTAGCAGTAGGAGACCCAGATTCCAGTTTAGCTCTACCACTTCCCAGCTGAAGACCTCAGTCAAGACATGTCCCCTCTCTGCGCCTCACTATCCTCATTTTAGTGATCTCTAAACTGTGGGGTTAAATTATTTCTCCTTAAAATGTGTCCCAGATTTTGAGTATGGGTAACTTTAGCAGGATTCAGATAAGAGCACAAAAGCAGGTCTACTAGCCATGTCTGAATGTTAAAAAACTATAAATCAAGCTAACAAATTGTCAAAATGTGTTCTATCCTACCTTGACCAGTATACCTTCATGATCTAGTAGGCCGGGTTCATTCAAAATTCACAGATTCCTTGAGGTTCCACACCTGACATGCAACATGAGAACAAGCTCCAGTCCATGGGCCACATGTCTAATCCCCAGACCCTATCCTTATTAGGAAAGACCACACAGGCAGACATCCGAGTCCACACGTCCAAGTCTTGGGCACATCCCTCTCTAAATAGTTCCCTTGTAGACCTCTCTTAGCTACCTCGAACCCAGCACTGCACACACTGGTGGGACAGTTCACTCTTGGGAGGATGGCCAAGAAAGATCTAAGGGACTGAGTATGTGAAAGTTTAATTATATTATTCTCTTTCCTTTTAAATAATTTTGAGATTCTCTTAAGTTTTTTAAGGACTAAAACATGAAAAAAAAAAATCCTTCCAAGATCAAGTTAGAGGTCTCCTGAGTCTTTGAAATCCTGAGTCTTTATAAGCAATGCTGAAACTTTCCTGCAGACTCAGTTCCTTAGAAACTGGAGCCTTAAACTCTTCCAGATTAATACTAGTCTAGTATCACATACATGGGGACACAATGAATATTACCTGACAATGATGTGAAGCCCATCTTCAGAATAAACTATTTCTAGGGAATGAGATAAAAATCTAGGGAGTACAATATGGGTTCCCATAGGCTAAATTCAGCTTCCTACAACTGGAAACCTTTCAGAGCTTCAGAGATGAGATAAAAGTAACCCAGAAAATGAAAACAAATACCAAGAAACATCTCTCTCCTCCTTCCAGAGACAGAAAATGAGTCTTTTGATTGAGAAGCAGTTGCATTTAATAGCTAAAATCATACTGATCCCAATGGAAGAGAAATAATCTAAGCTTAGAAAGAGTGAGGCTTTTTCCTCCCTCACTTATTTTAGAATCAAGTAAAAGTGAATGAAGAAAACAGAATCCTCAAGAGCAGAAGTCCCCTGCCCTTTCTGCCCTTATATCAAACCCGTTGTCCTCAGGATGCCAAGCATCCTGCTATGGAATAAGGATGCCTTCAGTCTATTCCTCCAAAAACGCATCACTCTGTGACTCAGAAGATTGGTTCTCCTCATCGTCATCATCAGTGGCCTGAAGAATCCTCAGTAGTTTGAGCTCAGGGTTCCAGCTTGTTCCAACCATACTTTCTGAAAGGTGACTGGAGATCTCTTCAGCTTCCAGCACAGCCTCCGCCGGAGCACTAATGTCCTTGTTAGTGAGTTCTGTTTCAGATAATCCAGGACCTAAAGGGAGACCCAGCCATTAATCGTACCTGCAACCTTCTCCCAAAAAACTGTGATAAAGGACAGAAAAGGAAAGGCTGGGATGTTTTCTGGGACCTCTGTGAAGCAGGAGAACTGTGCCTTCAGGGTGGTAAACCATTCTGATCAACACAAGTTCAGCACTCCCTATCCTCATTCACTTACTAAGCTTGCTTCAGCCTAATAACTTACCTTCCACACTGAAGGAGAAATCCATGTATTTACCAGAGTGGTCCCTCTTTGGTCTCTCTGTAGAATCCTGAAATTCATTGGGATAAATGTAAGGAAACTTGAATCAAGACCTCAGGAAACTAAAAGGATTGAAGAGAAACTTGTATCACATATGCCTTGCCCTCCAAGCTGTCCAGATGAAGTCAGAACCCAATTCTTCCCATTCCAAGCAGTCAACTAAGGGCAGACCACCTCCAAAGATAGCTGCAAACAATTTCTCCCATGCCAGTATGCACATGCTGCTCCTCCCATCAAGAGATGGAGGCTATTTCCTGTCCTCTTGAATCTGGGCTGGACTTGTGACTTCCTTGGCCAGTAAATTGGGGCAGAAGTGACACTGTTTTAGTTCCAGGCCCATCCTTTAAGAAAGTGCTTTCATGAGACTACTATGCTGTCAAAAAGTCCAAACAAGTCATATGCAGAGGCCTCATGGAAAAGAATTCAGGCAACTTGGCCAATGGCCCCAGCCCAGCTGCATTAAGTGACCTCAAGCAAGATGAGAATAACCATCTAGACAACCTGCAGAATCATTAGAAATAAGAAATCACTAGGGTTTAAGCTTTGGGGTAGTTACACAGCAATAGATAACTGAAACTGAAACATAGCAGAGTAACTGGTATACTCTTACCTGTTTCAAGGTGGCTCCTTCTAGCTCTATCTTCTGCTCCTGATTCATGGCACTTTTCAGAATTGGCAGTGTTCTATAACCTAGTGACCACAAAGTCAATTTAATCCTCCTCTTATTGGCACTTCATATCCCATCTTTGGGCTTCTTTTTTTTTGTAGAGATGAGGTCTTCCTGTTTCCAAGGCTGGTCTCCAACTCCTGGGCTCAAGCAATCCTCCCACCTTGGCCTCTCAAAGTGTTGGGATTACAGGCGTGAGCTACCTCACCCAGCCTATTGCTGAACTTCTGGTTGGCCCCTTGTCTACAAGTGACTCCCCATCTAGGAAAAGATAAGACCTGACAGGTAAAAGATAGGCCTTCTGAGTTCTATTTGAGATTCTGTTCACCTGAGACTGTGACCATATCTATTACAGAATTAGAGACTAAGGTAAAGCATGTGTTAAAAGACCCAGGATTCCTCCAAGAAACCCCAGGGGCAGGTATCAGCACAATGTAGCAGCAAAAGAAACCCTAACTCTACCTTTTCACAGTTTATGAATACTCCTCTTACTAGAATGTGACTCACTTTCTTGCACCACCCCTAACATACCCACAAACAAATCCAGAATCTCCAGTTTTATGTTTCTTTTGCACCAGCTGCTTCCCCAACTAGTCCCTAAATGCATTCATTCTTTCCTTTCTCCATCTCCTTTTCTCTAAGCAAACATCTTCCAAGCTGCCACGAGAGGTATTATTGCTAAAAGACAGCATTTCTTTTGGCTCACTTCCTGCCCTAGGCCACAGTTCTGATTCTGTCTAAAATAATCTCTTCTATAAGACCTACCAGCACTGGTTCTCACCTTAGGGAGATACTGAAAGCACTGAGGGGCTTTAAAAAACACTGAGGCCTGGCTCCCACCACTAGAAATTCTGATTTAATAGGCTGGGGTGCAGCCTAGGCATTACAGTTTTAGGAGCTTTGGTTTCAATGTGCAGTCAAGTGGAGCACCACTGACCTGGAGGATAAAGGTCAAGTGTGTCAGCAGTCTACACAAGGCCCTACCTACTTCTTCGGCCTGATCTATCACTCTCCCTTAAATGTCCAACCCCACAGCCACACTGAACTGCTTAGTGTTTTCTAAGCAGCCATGCTCCTCCTAGATGCCTTTGCACAAGCTATTTCCACTTCTAGGAATACTTTTCCATATCAGGAAAACTCCCACACATATTCAAGATCCAGTGCAAAAATCATCTCTTCCATAAGGCCTTTCTCAACTCAGTAAGGACAGGCAACTGCTCTAAGAACATGACAGGGACACCCAGTCACCCAAGCAAAACCGCTCCTCTTAGAGGCATCAGAAAGAGGTATAAAAGGCACCAGAATGGAATTCAGGGGAATGGTAGTGATCATCCTAGATGACGAGCTAACCTTGGATACATCACCTCCCACCCTGGGCTACAGCTCTCATTCTTTCTACCTCCCATGAGAAGGACAGCAACCTTCTTAGATCTTCAGGTTAGAGGACATAGTTGGTATCAGAGGGCTCAGTGGGATGGGAAGGAAATCAAGAGGGCAACATCCTTCTCAGGAAACCTCACCTGAGCCCTCCCCAGGACTGAAGAGTTAAATTTGATGATTAAACAGTTGTTTTCACATTAAGGTCAGTAATGTCCATTTTGAGTAGGGCACAACAATCTTCCAAAGTTTTGGGGGATTCTTTCTCTCTTCCACCCATTCTGCAATCAAGCTAAGAAATATCACAAGGACGTCCAGGGATAAGTATATCCCTCAGCTCATACATGAAAAGGACTCTAAAAAGGGAAGATATCCACAGTCTCCAACATGAGCACTAGAGGAAAAAGGATTACCTGAGAAGAACTGGCTACTGGATGGGGCTAGACAACGTGTTGATTTCAACCGGAAGCTCCAGAAACTCTCTAGCTTAGGCAGGGAAGTCAAGGGACCCTGGAGCTCTGTTTCACTAGAACTTTTTGGGGGCTCTACAGAGGAGCCCCAGTTCCTCCCTGCCTCACTGGACAACAGTCCCTGAGGGGTCTTCTCTTTGGTAACCTATGCTTACTCCTCTCCTTATCCTCAAAATGCTCTGTCTTTTCTAAGATAGAATCTGGGCAGACCCAGCAGCTCAAGCCTGTAATGCCAGCACTTTGGGAGGCTGAGGTGAGGGGACTGCTTGAGTCCAGGGGTTCAAGAAGAGCCTGGGCAACTTGACAAGACTTCATCTCTACAATAAATCAAAAAAATATTAGCCAGGCATGGTAGCTCATGCCTGTAGTTCCGGCTACTTGGAAGGCTGAGGTGGAAGGATCGTCTAAGCCCAGCAGGTTGACGCTGAGATGGCTGTGAACATGCCACTGCCCTCCAGCCAGGGTAATGGAGTGAGACTCCAACTCAAAAAAAAAAAAAAAAAAAAGATAGAATCTGAGAAAAAAATAACTATGATTCACGCTCAACTCTCAGATCCCCATGTGAAGCAGACATCTGGACTCCCTTGCTTGCTTAGTAAATATTTGAGGGAAAGATAATGCAATGCAGACCAGCCAGACAAAAGCATTCCAAGAATTCCGATGGCCTGACAAAGGCAGGCCTCAAGATGACAAAAGCATGTTCGACTTTTCCTGCCCTCAGCTACATGCTGGGATTCTACCACCCCCAACCAAGCCCACCTTCTCCTTACCAGAAAGAGGGTCATAAACGATGGTAACTGAATGTTTATGTGAAGCACCCTGCCTCCCTGGATCGCTCTTGGTTTTCTTTTTAGCCTCCTGAAACCACATGAGGAGGAACTGAATTAGGACTTTTGGAAGTGAAGAAAACTTCTTCAAAAGAAGTTTCAGAGAAGGAATTTAACATCTACAACTAGACAGGAGCTTTATAACTAGTTAGAGAACAAGAAGATCTCCCTCTCATACATCCCTTCCTTTTCAGGCTGCACCTGCTTCTCCCGAGCCCAGCAAGTCCCTCACTGCCCTCACCTGTTTCTTAGTAGGTGTTTTTGCCTTCTTCTGTTGCTGTTGCTGCTGCTGCTGCCGCTGTTTCCGGTAACCTGGTGACCAGAGAGCCAGCTTGATTCTCTTCCCACTGACCGCCCCCACTCTCCAACTGGGTTGCCTGCTGTGCCCTACTCCACAATGGTGATTCTCTCCTTAGTCAGGACCAAGCCGGGGGCTGCTTCCTGGAACCAGAGTTTCCTGAGTTCTACATGTGACCCCGTATTGTGACCATTGTCACAAATATAACTGAACTGGACCAAGTTTAAGTATGAGATATGGGCAGAGGGGGAACAATACTTCAAGACAGATCCCGTAGCACCAGCAAATCTACCTTCTGTCTTCGGTTTATACAATTTCTTCACATGTTCAGGATATCGCAATGCTGGTCTCTAGAGAAAAGAAGAAAAGCTCTACTGTAGATCCTGTTCCCCAAATGCCTCTATTCATCTAGTCAATGAGCACATTTTAAGAACCTATTGTTTTGCAGCAGTGTGCCAAGGGTGATGGAAGAAGAGAAAAGGTGTGGGAACAAAGTGCTGAAGAAATGGAGAACACTCTCCTCACACCCTTCCCCACAGAGTGGCTTCTACCCACAAACAGCCCAGCCTTCTACGGTGCTTGGGTTTAGAGTGGAAGGACAGAAGTATAGGCTTCTTCCTCTGAGGCTACCTAGCTCTTACTTGCAGGGTGAGGCGGTGAATAGATAGAAACATCTTGGAAGAAATTGCACTGTCAGGTCGGTTCTTTTCCAGGGGAAGACTCTTTTTCATCATGGCCAATTGTATCTTCAACTCTGGACAGGATACGGTTGTCCCTCCATCTGACAAAGCTCTGAATGGGACAGAGACAGCCAGACAGTCAGCAACAGTTCTTCTCAGAAGGTGTGGCTGAGGAGAAAGAAACAAGAAAGACTCCAAGAAATTTCCACCGTGGGTCTTAAATGGCCTGTACCAGCAGGTGCTCATTTGGTAGTATCTTCCAGATACGACTGTGATCATCACAACTGTATTCATTAATGTTTACTCTATGTCAGGTTCATGTGCTTCATGCTATTGAACTCTTACAACACCCTGAGGACAGGTATTATTATCCCCATTTTGCAAATGAGAGAAATGAAGCTTAAAGAGGGTAAATAAATTACCAAAATTCACAAGGCCAGTTAAGTTTTCAATAAAAAATTCAAAGGTCGTCTCACTCCAAACCACATACATCATTCTGCCTCCCACTTATTCATAATTCATCTATAAAAGAAAGGGTGTAATAGTGTCTCTTAGTGGAGCCTGAAATGAGAGGACATGCAATGTGCTTAGCACAGGGCCTGGCAAATGGTAAGTGCCTGATAAATGCTGGTTATCATCATCATCGCCGCCTGTTGGTTAATCTAAGAATTCAATAAACAAGTAGCATGACAGTTTTCTCCTAGCCCTACTCAGAAAGAGCACACTGCGCAGACCCTTCTCAGCCTCAATGAAAAGCAGGTGCTGTGGCCCACCCATAGACCTACACGATACTTACTCCTTCAGTAGATCCTGAGGTAACATGCCAAAGTGGGCACAGAAAGGCATGAAATCTGAATGTAATTGTTCAGACGAGTGTACTGGGGTGGGGGGAGGCACAACTGTCCCAGGAGTTCTCAACTGCCTTTCTGTGTACTCCTTCCTAGAGAGACCCCAAGATGACTTGTTTTTCTGGAAGAGAAACAATGGGAAGAATTCTCCAAAGCACTCTCTTTGTGCCCATTTCCTCCGTCGATACTGTAGCCTCCCAGTACAACCCTGGCAGGTGAAACTTGTTTCCAGACCTCCTTGCCATTCTTGCTTCCTCTGCACTATGAGGACAATATGCTTCCCTCTCAGGCTCCCAACCCTATTGTTGTATTCAGATCATACAGGGACTCGCTGTTCTGTTTGTTTTGTATTTCCAGAAAGTTCACTCATTTATTCGCTCAAGAAACTGAACAAATATTTGTTGTCTACATGTCAGAAACAGGGCTAGTGATGGGGACTAAGCAATGAACAAAATGGACCAAGACACTATTCTCATGAACACAGCAATCTTACAGTTCTGTGACTTATCCAAGGTCACATTTGCCCATAAATGGTAGAATTAAAGGATCAGGTATTATAACTCTGGGTCCACTGAAATTCTTTTCCATCACACAGGGGATTCGTTGCTAAGTGACCAAAATTTCCCTCCTGCATTCCCAACTTGGTGCTCTTTACCTCCCTACAGGGGAGGAGGTAGGGAAAAAGAATCTCTGAATAGAAAACAGTTTGGTACTTATTACTAAGAAAGGGTTTTCTTTTGCAGATTTTGTCTGTCTAGGGAAAGAATAAGGGGGTGAGGAAGAGACAAAAAAGAAAAAGAAAAATGAACTCTACATTGTAATATTATAAAGGTTTGGACAAAACACTGAACTCACCACTGCCAAGTTCTTTCTTTTCTTCTTCCCATGCTGGTTAGAGAAAATATGCTTCTCGGATGGACTTGAAATAAGAATAAGCACAACTTACTACCAGACATTTTCTTTTCTTTTCTTTTTTTGAGTTGGAGCCTCACTCTGTCACCCAGGCTGGAGTGCAGTGGCACGCTCATGGCCACCGCAGTCTCGACCTGCTGGGCTTTAGGCAATCCTTCCACCTCAGCTGTCCAAGTAGCTGGAACTACAGACGCATGCCACCATGCCCAGCTAATTCCTGTGATTTATTGTAGAGATGAGGTCTCACCAAGTTGCCCAGGCTGGTCCTGAACCCCCGGGCTCAGGCAGTCCTCTCACCTGGGCCTCCCAAAGTGCTGGGATTACAGGCTGAGCCACCACGCCCGGCCACCAGGCATTCTAAATAGAAGTACCAAGGATATGGGTGAAAGATGACCACAGAGATTCCTATCTCTAATCACTACTCAAAGATAGCTGATTGGGAGCCCAGCAGTACTGCTGCTCAGGTCCTTGCTGCTAAAAAGATCCCCCACCCTCATATCTAAATTAGGTTTCCCATCATTCTCTCAGACAATCCAGTTATATACTTTCATAGCATGAATCCAAATTACAAATTATATGCTTAGGTGTGGTTATGTTTGTAATGTCTGACTCCCCTCCCCCATAAGGCACCAGGAAGACAGGGACCAAATCTATTTAATTCTCCACTGGATCCTCACTGCTTAGCACAGAGGAGTTGCTCAAGAAGTATTTTTTGCTCTGTCCTTCTCCTCCTCCTTGCTTGGGACATGGATATGATAGCTGGAGCTCTAGTAGCCAACTCAGACCTTAAAAGCACCCATGAAACACCTTAGAAGTTGGAAGCCATGGGCTAAGGATGATGGCCCAGAAAGCTAGAAGCAGCCCTGGCTTCTGATTATCTCATGGAGTTGACATGTCCCAGCTTGCCTACTTCTTGGCTGCTTTCACATGACAGGAAATAAACCAATAGAGCTATTCTGTTGTTGTTTATACCATATATATGTGTGTGTGAATATATGTATATGTATGTATATACATGCATACATATATGTATACACACATGCAAAATGCATACTTAAAAGAAGCATTCAGGGGATCATTTTTTAAAAAGAAAAACAAAATGAAATAGAAATAAGATTTTAAGTCTCATCAACTCTAAAACAGCAATTTAACAAGAATTTGAAAGCCTCAGTGATAAAGAAAGAAAAACAAAACACTTTCCCCATTATTGTCAATAATAGAAAGTCTTTGGACCCTCACCAAATGACCTCTGTCATGCTCTGCTTTGTATATAAGTCCCAGATGCTATTTATTATGTACCACTGTACTAGGCCTTGGGATTGAGATTAGAGATTCATGTCGTTCACTGAGACTTTTCACTAGTTGCTAATGGCTAATAAGAAAAGCCAACAGAGAGCATTTATTTCTTTTTTTTTTTTTGAGTTGGAGTCTCACTCTGTCGCCCAGACTGGAGTGCAGTGGGGCATGCTCCCAGCCACCGCAGCATCGACCTGCTGGGCTCCAGCGATCCTTCTACCTCAGCCTTCCAAGTAGCCAGAACTACAGGCGTGCACTACCACGCCTGGCTAGTTTTTGCTTTATTGTAGAGACAAGGCCTCGCCAAGTTGCCCGGGTGGGTCTCGAATCCACGGGCTCAGGCAATCTATTCACCTCAGCCTCCCAAAGTGCTGGGATTACAGACAGAGCCACTGAACCCAGCTGAGCATTTATTTCTTTTTGTTGTTGTTGTTGTTGTTTGTTGTTTTTTGTTTGTTTTTTGTTTTTTGAGTTGGAGTCTCACTCTGTCACCCAGACTGGAGTGCAGTGGCCGCTCCCGGCCACCGCAGCCTCGACCTGCTGGGCTCCGGTGATCCTTCAGGCTCAGCCTTCCAAGTAGATGGAACTACAGGTGCGCGCTACCACGCCTGGCTAGTTTTTGCTTTATTGTAGAGACAAGGTCTTGCCAAGTTGCCCAGGCGGCTCTCGAACCCGCGGGCTCAGGCAATCCATTCACCTCAGCCTCCCAAAGGCACAGGATTACAGGCTGAGCCACCGAACCCAGCTGAGCATTTATTTCTTAATAAATTCTAAATAAGTTGGACGCTAGCTTATATGCTATTTACTGCCATGTAGAATTGATGTAGGAAAGTCCCACAGCATGAATCTCAAAATGCATTAAAATAAAATTTCAAGAGGACTATGCAAGAGACCGTGACCTTCTCCTCTGCTTAGCCCCCTGCTACTTGCAATGAAGTGGTGAAAAAGGAGGTTACAAAAGGGAGGCCTGCAGAAGACAATAGGGATTTGCAGAATACAAGAGTCAAAGGTCCCCAAGATCTAGATGTGATACTCACCTCATATGCTTCTCTCCTTCTTCTGGAATCCAGATTACAACCATATTTCTAACATCTTTAGAGCATGGAAGTTGTGTCTCATTCAAATTCAACACTGAAACCTAAGGGAAAGATACAAAACCTATGTATGGCTTGAGGTGCCAGGCTCTTATACCAAACTAAGAGATGAACTATGCTAACAAGAGGGTTTGGTGGCTCAGAAGATGATTTAAAAAAAAAAAAAAAAAGTTTCCCATCCCCCATAATATTCTCCCAAAAAATCCAGACTACACAATCTGATATTGGTATCAGTACAGCTACCTGCAAGAGTGAGCATTTGTAAGCAAAAAATCTCTACTTCCATGTGACACTGGGGGTGGTATTTAGCAATTTCAATCCCATTCCATATGAGGTTACCTTGGGATTTTCCTAGAGGAACACTACTCATCCTGCCTACTCCATTCCAAAGACTTAGATCCCTGAAGAAAATATAATCAGTAGTTGAGGAGCAAGGAGAAAGCTGGTAGAGATAGAAGCAAGTTTCCTACTTTTACAGCCTGTCTACAACTATAGGCATCTATATAAAAGTTAAGATGTTAACTCTTCTCACATTTAGCTATTTAGGATCTTAAAACAGCAATGCTGGAGGAAAATTTGTAAATCACCTAGACCATATATGGTTGCCCTGTGAAAAGGAACTGTGAAAGGGAACAGGAGAGACTTCTTTTCACTGCAAAACCTTTTATGTCTTTTGAATGTAGATATCATGTTTATGTATTATCTATTCAAATGATTAAAAATAAATTAATCTCATCCTCTTGTTCTAAAGAGGCCAAAGGGGTAAAGTGATCTGTTCATTCATATATTCAAACCCATCTACCATGTCTTAGCTCCTTATACCTCTACCACATGACATTGAAAAGCAAAGCATCTCATTAAAAAAATAAAAAGCGGGCAACTCCTTTGGGTTTCTTCCCACTGTGGGAGCTTTTCTGTCCTCTTAATAAATCCTGCTTTCTCACTTAATAAATAAATAATAAAAAACATAAAAAGCATCCAGTAGGACTGCAAAGAATAATAAATCTCACTTTACTGTAGGTAAATAGGAAGGCTTTTCTTCCTAAAGTTCTAATTTAGCTCTACTCCTGACTAAGTCCTTTAGGAAATCATTTCCCATCTGGGCCTCAGTATAAGATATAAGATATAATGTTCTTTAAATAGCAATTGCAATTTGTGGATCACAATCCACATTGCTTAAAAATGAAGTATAATAGGCCAACACAATGGCTCACACCTGTAATCCCAGCACTCTGGAAGGTCGAGGCAGGAAGACTGCTTGAACCCAGAAGTTCAAGACAAGCCTAAGCAATATAGTAAGACCTTGTCTCTACAAAAAATCAAAAAGTTATCTGGGTGTGGTGGCACACACCTATAGTCCCAGCAACTAGGGAGGCTGAGGTGGAAGGATCACCTGAGCCCATGAGATCAAGGCTATGTTAAGTCAGGATTGTGCCACTGCACTCCAGCTTGGGTAACAGAGTGAGACTTGACTCAAAAAAACGCCAGGTAGGGTGGCTCAAGCCTATAATCCCAGCACTTTGGGAAGCTGAGGTGAGGGGATTGCCTGAGCCTATGGGTTCAAGAACAACCTGGGCAACTTGGCAAGACCTCATCTCTACAATAAATCAAAAAAATTTAGCAGGGTGTGGTAGTGCACGCCTGTAGTTCCAGCTACTTGGAAGGCTGAGGCAGAAGAATCGCCTGAGTCCAGCAGGCAGACACCAGTCTGGGCAACTTGGCAAGACCTTGTTTCTATAATAAGTTAAAAAAAATTAGCCGGGCTCGGTGGCTCAGCCTTTAATCTCAGCACTTTGGGAGGCTGAGGTGAGTGGATTGCCTGAGCCCGCGGGTTCGAGACCTGCCTGGGCAACTTGGCGAGACCTCATCTCTACAATAAATCAAAAATTAGCCGGGCGTGATAGCGCACGCCTGTGGTTCCAGCTACTTGGAAGGCTGAGGCGGAAGGATCGCCAGAGCCCAGCGGATGGAGGCTGTGGTGGCCGGGAGCGGCCACTGCACTCCAGTCTGGGTGACAGAGTGAGACTCCAACTCAAAAAAAAAAAAAATATTAGCCAGGTTTTGTGGCGTGTGTCTCTGGTTCTAGCTACTTGGAAGGCTGAGGTGGAAGAATCACCTGAGTCCAGCAGGTGGAGGCTGCGGTGGCCGTGAGCATGCCACTGCACTCCAGCCTGGGTGACAAAGTGAGACTCCAACTCAAAAGAAAAAAAAAGGAAGTATAATAAAACAGAAAGAACAGAAAATACCAGAGTACATCATCTATAGTTAGTGTAAAGTTTGTTCCATGATATTTTTGTTGTAAAATCTATTTCTTTTATTTTACTTATTTATTTATTTTGGAGTCAGAGTCTCACTCTGTTGCCCAGGCTAGAGTGCAGTGGCAGGCTCACAGCTACTGCAACCTTGATCTACTGGGCTCGGGAGATCTTTCCGCCTCAGCTTTCTAAGTAGCTGGGACTACAGGCACATGTCACCACACCCAGCTAATTTTTTGATTTATTATAGAGACAAGGTCTCACCAAATTGTCCAGGTTGGTCTCCAATCTCTGGGCTCACACAATACTCTCACTTCCACCTCCCAAAGTGCTGGGATCACAGGCATGAGTCACAGTGCCTGGTCATAAAATCTATTTCTTACCATGGATAATAGTTTTTAAAAAATGTGGGCCGGGCTCGGTGGCTCAGTATGTAATCAAAAAATCAATAAAATCAAAAAAATTAGCCGGGCGTGGTAGTGTGCGCCTGTAGTTCTGTCAACTTGGAAGGCTGAGACGAAAGGATTGCTGGAACCCAGCAGGTCGATGCTGGGGTGGCTGTGAGTGTGTCACTACACTTCAGCCTGGGCGACAGAGTAAGACTCCAACTCAAAAAAAAATTGTGAAAGTTACCAGATCAAATGACCTTAAGGTCCATTTTAGGTCTGACTTCCAGCATTCTAATTTCCCTGATTAGGAGATAATAATGTTTACATAGCAGCTGAACATGATCTATGCAGGACAGAGACAGTAAATTCTCACCTACATCAAACCTCCACAAATCAATCCCACTTGTGTCTGGGATTTCTGAAAACAATATGGCATGTAAAGCCATTAGCACAGAGCCTAGAGTACCGTAAGGGCCCAATATTGGATTGCTATTATCCACATCATTATTCAGGTTATAGTCATCTTCAGGAATAATGGTAAATTAAGGCAAAATTTATTCCCACAAATAAAGAGAAAATGCTGAGGAAACACCTTTTAAAATCTGTGACTAGGCTTTTGTGGCCCCCAGCAGGAGGCACAAGACAACATGGGGCGGGCCCATGGGCAGTGAGCCAGGCTCCAGAGGGTGCCCTATTCCTGCCGGGCCTGCACCCACCGCCTGAGGACATGGCGGCCCTAGTCCCCACCATGGGCATGTGCGTGGCTATTGTGGTTGGCACCTCCTGGGAGACCTGGCACCAAGCAGTGTGTGGTACAGAGTGAGGCAGAGAAATTAATCTTATCACTGGATAAAACACTTATGAAGAAACTGGACTTCAAGGTTGTCGATCTCAGAATTCTGGCAGAAAAACATGGAATTTAGCCAGTCCTTGAAGAGACCAAGAAATCCAGAGTTTCCTACAAGAATGGAGATTCCTTGGAAGATTAGAACTGGCCACAATATTTCCAGATTGTGACAAGCTTGTAGGGCTTACATAGGACTGTTCACCAGGCCAAGCAGAGCCCCAAGAGCAAACCCTATCCCTGTCCTGAGGGAGAGGCCCTCAGCAAACCCTGCAACAGCACTAGAAGAAACATGTCTCCTCAGACCTCACTCCCCAGCAGCAATGGTCAGCTTTGCTGACTTCAAACCACATCCTGAACTTGAAGAAAATTGGAACATGGATCTTTGCAGTTGAAAGACAGAATTATCACAGTTCTGTATAGCCAGGACTCCTTTCCTTCCCCAAACCCAATGTCATGAAAATAAAATGTGAAGTTGAATGAGGAAAAAAAAAATCTGTGACTAGCTAGGCATGGTGGCTTACAATCGTGAACCCAGCACTTTGGGAGGCAGAGGTGAGAGGACTGCCTGGACCCACAGGGTGGAGACCAGCCTGGGCAACATGGCAAGACCTCATCTCTACAATAAATCAAAAAATTAGCCAGGTGTGGTGACACACACCTGCAGTCCCATCTACTTAGAAGGCTGAGGCAAAAAGATCACCTGAACTAGCAGGGTCAAGGCTGCGGTAGCTGTCAGCATGCCTTCCAGCCTGCACTCCAGCCTGAGCAATGGAGTGAGACTCCGACTCAAGAAATAAATAAAATAAAATAAAATCTGTGACTTACTTTGGAAGATCTAATAGCATGGTTGATCAAACTTTTGTCAGGTAAATCCTTTTGAGACCTAAAAAATGAGAATTCCAAACATGAAATGAAAATACAAAAGACTTATTGGGATGATGAAGTTAGTGCTACCAGGAAAACCCTTCTACTTATCTACAGAAAACCTTGGGCTTAATACTTAGCAAATAAATACGGGGGTCACCATATCCTTAAGTTTTGGTGGTTTTACCTGGAATGGTTCCTAAACTGACACTGAAAATACTTCACAACCATCTGTTGCATCAAAGTGAATTCATAACCTTTGCCTCTCTCTCCAGCTAGTATTAGTTTACAACACCATCAATAAAAGTTCATTAAGTACTTTTGATGTAGATGCTCAAACATGTTAAATAAACATAATGTTGTGTGTATATAACATGCATGCACACAACAGAACTATTATTGAGCTTTAAAAAATAATGAAATTCTGATATAGTAGTTCCCCTTATCCATGGTCTCAGTTACTCAGCCAATTTTGGTCCAAAAAATGGGTAAGTACCTATAAGTAAGGTATTTTGAGATATTCTGAGAGACCCCATTTGCTTAACTTTTATTACAGTATAATGTCATAGTTGCTCTATCTTATTATTATTGTTAACTGCTTACTATACCTAATTTAGAAATTAAAGTTTACCATATATATGTATGTATAGGAAAAAAACAGTATATATAAGGTTGGGTACTATCCCCAGTTTCAGGCATCCACTGGGGGTCTTGGGATGTATCCTCTGTAAATAAGAGGGGAAGACTATATATACTACATAGATGAACCACTGAAAATATTATACTAAATGAAATAAGACAGACATAAAAGGGCTTCCACTTATATGAGGTACTTAGACAGGCAAATTTAGAAAATAGAATAGAGACTACCAGAGACTGGGAAGAGGAGGCAGTGGGGAGTTTTTATTTAATAGGTACAGTTTTTGTTTGAGATGATGAAAATTTATGGACATGGATAGTGACTGTATTTAGCAAATGAATTATATACTTAAAAATGGATGAAATGGCCAGGCACAGTGGCTCATACCTATAATCCCTAGGTGTGTGGCCTCACTTTGGGAGGCCAAGGTGAGAGGACTGCCTGAGTCCACGGGTTTGAGACCAGCCTGGGCAACTTGGTGAGACCTCATCTCCACAATAAATCAAAAAACTAGCTGGGCATGGTGGCGCATGCCTGTAGTTTCAGCTACTTGGAAGGCTGAGGTGGAAGGATCGCCCAGTAGATCGAGGCTGCGGTGGCCGTGAGCATGCCACTGCACTCCAAATGTTAAGTATATTTACCACAATAAAAAAATCATCCCCTTATATTTTCATACCACCCACTATTTTATTTTTTAAAAAACATGGGACATGAATGAATGAATGAATAACACAAAGAGCTACAAGATAAAAACCCAAGTCTCTGCCTGATTTATGAAGTCCTATATGAAGCAGGGCCTTGCTTTCTATTTCTACTCCAGTTTCCCAGCCTCATCTCTGACCACTCTTCCATTCCTGCTCCATGTTCCACAATGAGCTATTTTCCTAATACCTAAGGAACTCCTCTTGCCTCCAGGCCTTTGCATGTGCTATTCCTATAGTTTAGAACTCTTTTCCTGCCCACCTAGCATCTGCAGCCCCCATTTCACCACCCTGCTCAGACTTCCGGTCTAGACACAGATGCCACTTGTGCAGAAGACAGAGCCCTGAGTTAGGAACCCTTTCTGGTATATCCACACACCTAGGGAGCAGTCTTCTCACAACACTAATCACACTGGATGGCCCCTGCCTGCTTATTTCTTTGCCTCCCCAACTAAGTTGAACACCCTTTCAGAGTAAAGACTGTATCTTGTTAACTGTTGTACCCCTAACAACTACCACAGTGGCCCCCACTAAAACATATTTCTGAATAGAATGACTAAAGAATGATGTCACAGCCTCTGCCTTTAAAGGGCCTAAAATCCAGTTGGGCAAACTGGACACAAGCATCAAAAAATCAACAAGCACGTCAGGGACAATAAGTGCTGGGGTAGTTTGTTTACTGCTCTATCTCCTGTGCCTTCAATAAAGCAAGGCATTTTGAGATATTCTGAGAGACCACATTCGCATAACTTTTATTACAGTATAATGTTATAGTTGCTCTATCTATAATGTCATCCTTGCTTTATTGAAGGCATAGGAGATAGAGCAGTAAACAAAACAAACATGGTTCTTGCTCTAGTAGAACTGACATTCTAATGAGTGGAAGAAAACAAATCAACAAAGATCATTTCAGATCAGAAGAAATGAAAGGAAAAGATACAGAGTTAAATGATGGTGAATGTATAAGAAGATTTTAAATAGAGTGGGCAAGGACGACCTCAGTGAAAAAGTAACTTTTAAGCATAAACCTGAATGACAAGAAGGAATTAGCTGTGGAAGAATTGAGGGCAATATTTTTCAACTAAGGGGCAATTTTATCCCCAGGGTACACTTGACAATGTCTGGAGGCTTTTGGTTGTTACAAGTGAGGGGAGTAGTACTGGTATTCAATGGGTAGAGACCTGGGAATGGCTAAACATTTAATGATGTACAAGACAGCCCCCCAAAACAAAGAATTATCTGGTCAAAAATGTCAATACACTGGGTTTAAAAACCCTAACCTAAGGGAAAACTGTTCTACTCAGAGGAAACAGTAGGTTTCCAGCATAAGCCCTGGAATGGGAAGTGTAGACTATCTGAGGAATAGAAAGAGTGTGTGACCGGAACCTATTAAACAAGGAAGGGGGAAATGCAAGATGAGGGTCATTAGGAAGGCAGGAAAATGAAAATGAAGGACAGCATAGGGAAGAGGGCCCTCAAGGCTGAGGAAATTGCATGACAAGGTGTCAGAGACATAGAAGCACAATGACAAAACCAGTTTGGCGCAGAAGAAAAGCTGATGTCAGAGAAGAGAGGACTCTAAGATTAGAGAAAAGCCAGATAGTAAAGAGACCACCACTCCAGAACAGGGAGGCTTGGACCTGTTCTCTAGAAAATGTGCCGATGAGGTAGGTTTTGAGTAAGGATATGAGCAAAGCAATATTTTGGGAAGATTAATCTGTTGACCATATGTTAAATCATTTAGAGGGGAACAGGCAGGGAGACTAGCTCAGAAGCCACAGCAAACACCCACACATAAAGTCATGAGGGCCTGGTCTAGGATTGAGGGTGTGAGGCAAAAAGCAAGAAACACTAAAGGAAGGAGGCATGAAAACTGGGAGCTGCCAAGAGGAAGCAGCTCTCTCACAGCTCTGCAGTGCACACAGTGGGCATGGCAGGGGTCAGTGTGTGCCTGGGTGTGAATGTAAAGTATATCACAGGTCCTGACTGGCAGATGTCACTGTTTTCCCAAGTCCGAAAGAACCTGAAAGCGGCCCCCCTTTCCTACTCCGTCATTAGCCTAAGAGAAATCACCAGGGGCTGCTTCAGCGGAACAGGAGAAAAGAAACCACTATAAGGGCTACCACCACTGCTGTGCTTCCAGGCAAGAGTCTTCCAATTTTTGAAGTTTAAATTTTCCACAGATACCTGTTCCTTGGTTCCACACATCAGCAAGTACTAATTGAGTGCCAAGAATTTTTAGGTGATTCAAATAGAAAAGTTCAGCTGGCCATGGTGGCTCACACCTATAATCTCAGCGCTTTGGGAGGCCAGGGTGGAGCACTTGAGCCCAGGAGTTTGAGATCAACCTGCAACATAGTGAGACTTTATCTGTACCAAAAAAAAAATCAAAAAATTTAGCCAGGCATGGTGGTGCATGCCTGCAGTCCCAGCTACTCAGGAGGCTGAGGCAGGAGAATTGTTTGAGACCAGTTCAAGACTGCAGTGAGCTATGATCGTGCCACTGCACTGCAGCCTGAGTAACAGAGCCAGACTCTGCCCCCTAAAAAGAAAAAAAGGAAAAGTCCCTGCTTCTGCCTTTAGAAGCTTACAAATAGTTCTGTACCTAAAAATAAAAGGAAAGATGACAAGTTTTCTAATATTCTACAGAAGCTGATATGATGGGCTGAACTGTGCCCCCCTACTCCAAAATTCATCTGTTGAAGTCCTAACTTCTAGTACTTCAGAATTTGACTGCATTTGGAGATAGGTCTTTAAAAAAGATAAGGCAAAATGAGGTCATATGGGTAGGCCCTAACCAAATATGGCTGGTGTGCTTATAGGAAGAGGAAATTAGGATACATACACATACACAGGGAAGACCATGTTAAGGCATCAAGAGAAAATGGCCATCTACAAGCTCTGGAGAGTACTCTCAAAAGAAGAAAACAACGCTGCTGGCACCTTGATCCTAAATTTCCAGCTTCCAGAATTGGGAAAAAATAAATACTGTTGTTTCAGCCACCCAGTCTATGGTAATTTATTATGGCAGCCTGAGCAAACCAATACACACCCAAATTAACCAACTCCTAGAATAAGCAAGAATGCTTTCTTTTGGTTTCCCACTGCCTATTCACCACTTGACTGAATTAGTGCTTCCTTTTTAATCCAGCTTTCTCTCTTTTTTTCTTTTAAGATAGGGTTTCACTCTGTTGCCCTGGCTGGAGTACAGTGGCATGACCTTGGCTCACTCCTGTTCTCAAGCGATCCTCCTGCCCCAGTCTTCCAAGTAGTAGCTGGGACTATAAAAACATGCCACCACACCCAGTTAATTTTTCTATTTTTGGTAAAGATGGTGTCTCACGGCCGGGTTTGGTGGCTCAGCCTGTAATCCCAGCACTTTGGGAGGCCGAGGTGAGTAGATTGCCTGAGCCCGCGGGTTCGAGACACACCTGGGCAACTTGACAAGACCTCATCTCTACAATAAATCAAAAATTAGCCGGGCATGGTAGCGCACGCCTATAATTCCAGCTACTTGGAAGGCTGAGGCGAAAGGATCACCGGAGCCCAGCAGGTCGAGGCTGCGGTGGCCGGAAGCAGCCACTGCACTCCAGTCTGAGTG
This sequence comes from Tarsius wallacei, assembly GCA_963574415.1. Taxonomy (NCBI): domain Eukaryota; kingdom Metazoa; phylum Chordata; class Mammalia; order Primates; family Tarsiidae; genus Tarsius; species Tarsius wallacei. The sequence goes on along the minus strand of CAUYQG010225639.1, from coordinate 14 downwards.
ACAGAGTGAGACTC
>CAUYQG010225635.1:0-14641 GCA_963574415.1 Tarsius wallacei | reverse complement strand
GGCCACTGTCAATAACTCAAAAAATAACAGATGCTGGAGAGGATGTGGTGAAAAGGGAACACTTCTACACTGTTGGTGGGAGTGTAAACTAGTGCAGCCTCTGTGGAAATCTGTGTGGTGATTCCTAAAAGCTCTAAAAATTGACCTTCCATATGACCCTGTAGTCCCCCTACTGGGAATATAACCTGAAGAACTCAAATCACTCTATAAAAAAGATACCTGCACACATATGTTTATCGCAGCATTGTTCACAATAGCAGGAACATGGAACCAACCATGCTGTCCATCAAAAGGGGACTGGATTAAAAAAATGTGGTACATATACACAATGGAATACTACGCAGCCATAAAAAAGAACAAAACCATGAATTTTGCAGCAACTTGGATGGAATTAGAGTTTATAATACTGAATGATCTCTCACAGAAACAAAGATCTGAGTATCACATGTTCTCACTCATAAGTGGACCTTGAACATCTATTGTAATACTATAAGAAAAGGATTGACAGTGGTGGGAAACTATGGGGTGGCAGGGAAGGGAAGGGAGGTGGAATTAACGGTAGTCAATATCTGTCTGGGGATGGGGGGACACCCCTTATCAACAAGGGTGCCTGAATGATGCATATTTGTATACCTAACCCTTAACTGTATCCCACAATTTTAAAATAAAAAATATTGATTAAAAAAAAAAAAACCAAAATATCCTAAGTGGTCTAAGATTTTTTTTAACCGTAGGCACATCTAGCTTACATTTTATTTCACTACATGCATCTCATGTCCCTTTGGAATAATGGAGTTTTGAAGAAGGTGTATGGCAAGTGAACTGATTAGCTCTAGGTCAGAAAATATTCATAGTTTTTCAGAAAATTCCGCCTAAAGAGTTTAGATACTATGTAATTTTTTACTTGACTTATCCCACAAACTATACTGATTATTAAAAATCTCAACTGAATCTAATGATCAAATGTACTTTACATAGTTTTACAAATCATTTGAATTTAGATCTTTGCATTATCTCATTTGGCATAATAAATGTAACAATTTGGCATAATAAATATAAGATATTAAGTTATAATATGTTTAATATTGAAAGCACTTAGAAATAATTTTAGGACACTCCCTTCACTTTGCAAAACTTAAGTGACTTTTTTTCCTTTTATCACATGGGTATTTACTAAGAGAGGAAGAGTTCAAGACTAAATGTTTCAGTCTGGGTTTTCCCCCTACTTCTATACAATGGTTTTTTGGCCACGAAACTGAGTATTAAGGACTTATTAAGCACTTTAAATATGTATTTTAAGAGAGGAGTTGTGGAGATCAGGCTGAAAAGCAAAATGCAATCATGGAAAAGATGTATATACCTCATCTGTAATTTAAGGAATATATGATCATTCAATTTCTCAGGAATCATAAATGTTAATAGTTTCCATAAGATGAATGTTAGGTTTTCATTAAGAATTTCAGCATATTCTTTATTATTTGGACTTTGAAATTTAATGACACAATCGAGGGGGAAAAAATCAACTAAATTTCAGCTTAAATGTCCTTTTCTCTAATTGACCTTCATCACAGATATAAACTCGTGATATTCTGAGGATCTGGAAACCTGTACCTATGAGGGCAGATTTCAATTTAAAAGGATTATGCTCCCAAATGCCAGAGCTGCCAGCGGCTCTCTATGGGAAGTTGTTTTGGGACATTGTTCCTAAAATTATTGCTTCTAGCAGATGGCTTATCCACAAGTGAGGATGATTCAATACTTAAAATGATGAAAAAGATAGCACTTTTGGGGGTGAAAGACACTTACAACACCCAGCTTGTTGAAAACCTTATATTGATGTAAAATCTCAACAGTTAAGACAGTAATAAGAAAAATACTGTTTCATCTCTTCTCACAAAATGCTTTTTTTTATTTAAGAAAGATATACATTACAAAGCATCGAGGGCAATGTGAACTATTATTGAAATGATGTTCTAATTTTTTTTTCAAATGCTACACTTTATGTTCTCATATCGGCACTAATTTAGTAATTTCAGATTGTAATATATTCCATGACAAATGCTTTTGAGATAATGGCTTGTTCTCTGATGAATGCTGGGTAGCTTATTGAGACAGTATCATCCTAATTAAAATGCACCTAGGAAAGTTTTACTGTGGTCAGGACTTCAAAGATGGTTAAGATAAATTAATATTGTTGAGCCCAAGAGATATATTATAAATTCTTCTTTATGCTTCCTTTATTTCTTTCAAGGACAATTTACCCCCTACAGACATAACTGATTCTTTGTTTCTTATTGCCTCCTCTTGAAAAGTACATTAATTCACTGCTTTAAAACTTTAGACTTTCTTTTTGCTGCATTATAATTTTTTGAACCCAGACAACAATAATATGACATCAAATTCCAAAATTATGTTGGCAAGCAGAAAAAATAAAATAAAAAGAAAGTAAGTCGTATTTTAGAAAAATGTAGTACTTGCAAACATACTAGATTAGAAATAGTAATTTGAAGAAGCTAATAACTATTGAAAGAGGAAGATTCAAGCTTAAATGTACTATCCCTTGTTAATATTGTTGAATTAATTTTCTATGTTTAATGGATGTAGGAAAAAGTTAAAACTTGTTAATGAATATTTATTATTTTTTGAAAAAATACAGCACATGATAAGTGCATGTTTCTTACTTTCATAATTTGTCATGCTGCATAGTTTATATTTCCAGATTTGAAAAAAGTATATAAATGAGAAGGAAAAGATAAGTTAAGAATTAGGCTGTATAAGAATGTGCTTGTATGAATTCAAACAAGTGAGGCAGTGTTGCTTAATGGATATATGTGTAGCATCTGGAATCAGAGCTCTTGCTTTCTTTACTCTTTCCAGATTGGCAACCAAGGGCTTATGAGTTAACTTCCTTATTACTCAGTTTCCTACTTGTAAAATAGGAAATACGACAGTAACTAATTTATAGAGTTAATAAATTATATAAAATACTTAAGCTAGTACCTGACCCCAAGTAAAGACTTAGTAAACATTTGTTTTATTACAAATAATCAAGAGTGATTTTTTGATCATTGATATTCTTTTGAATGACATAATAAAATTTCCTGGCAAATTAATCTAATTTAATTGTTGTCTTCAGAAAATTAATTTTGAAGGCTCTTTGAAAATTTTCTTTTATTGTAGGAATGTGGGGTACAAGTGAGGATTAACTACATAAGTAGGCTGCATGCAGGCGAAGTTTGGGCTTCTAACTTTGTGTTGTCATGTGCTCCCCCACCCTCCTCCTACCCTTCCTTACTTAGCAATGCCCAGTGCCTGCCAATCCCTTCCTTGTCCTAATGGGATATATGTCCAAGACCCGCTTATGAGTGAGAACATGCAGTATTTAGACCTTTGTTTCTGTGATAGTTTACTTAGTATGATGGTCTACAACTCCATCCAATTTGCTGCAAAGTTCATGATTTTGTACTTCTTTCTGGCTGTGTAATACCCCATTGTGTATATGTACCACATTTCCTTTATTTAGTCCTCTTTCAATGAGCATTAGGGTTGGTTCCTTGTTTTTGCTATTGTGAATAGTGTGGCAATAAACATGCAGATGCAGGTATCCTTTGTGTAGAATGATTTATGTTTCTCTGGGTATATTCCAAGAAGAGAGATTGCTGAATCATATGGAAGGCCAATTTCTAGTTCTTTTAGGAATCGCCACACTGCTCTTCATAGAGATTGAACTAGCTTGCACTCTCACCAATAGTATAGAAGAATTCTCTTTCTCCACCAAGGTATTTCTTTCTGATTTATTTTTGTGTGTGAGTTGAGTGTGTGTGTGTCGGGGTGGGGGGACTATTATGAATGGGATTGTGCTTTTTATTCCTATTTTCCTATTTGGATACCCCTGGTTTCCTTTTCTTGCCCGATTGCTCTGACTAGGACTTCCAGCATTATGTTGATCAGGAGGTATGAGATTGGGCATCTTTTTCTTGCTCCCATTCTTACGGGGAGTACTTGTGGGTTTATCAAAGATGGCTCTTACTGGAGTAGGATGGCATTTCATAGTAGTTTTGATTTGTATTTCTCTGATGATTAATGAGACTGAGCGTTTTTTCATGTGTCTGTTGACTGCTTGTGTGTTTTCTTTTGAGACGTGTCCATTCATGTCCCTTGCCCACTTTTTAATGAGGTTATTTGCTTTTTCATTTCAGCTCATTTGAGTTTCTTGTAGATCATGGATATTAGGTCTTCATCAGATGCATGATTTGCCTTTTTTTCTCCATTCTGTGGGTTGTTTATTTACTCTCTTGATAGTTTCTTTTACAGTGCAAAAGTTTTTCAGTTAGATGAAGTTCCACTTGTCTATCTTAGCTTTTATGGCATTCACTTTGGGTTCTTTGGGTCAAGAATTTGTTACCTACTCCAATGTGCATAAGGGTGTTTCCTATGTTTTCTTCTAGGATTCTTATAGTTTTAAGTTTAATGTTTAGGTCTTCGATCCATTTTGAGTTGATTTTTGTATGGTGATAGTTATGGGTCCAGTTGCGTTATTTTGCATGTGGTCAGTCAGTTTCCCAGCACCATTTGCTAAATATGGTCTCCTTTCCCCAATAATTGTTAATGGTGGCTTTGTCAAAGATGAATTGGATGAAAGACCATGTTTTGGCTTCTGGAATCTCCTTCCTGTTCCACTGGTCTATATGCCTATTGATTGTTTGGTTACTGTAGCCTTGTAATAAGTTGAAAGACTGGAAACATAATACCTCCCACTTTTTTCCTTTTGCTGAGGATTGTTTTGGCTATTTGTGCTCTTTTCTGTTTCCATATGAATTTCTGTATTGTCATTTCTAGGTTTGAAAAAAATGATGTTGGTAATTTGATGGGTATTGCATTGACTCTGTAGATTGTCTTGGGTAGGATAGACATCTTGACAATATTAGTATTTCATTCCCCAAGCATGGAATATTTTCCCATTTATTTGTGTCATCCTTGGTTTTTTTAAGCTGCACTTTGTAGTTCTCATTATAAAGGTCTTTTCACTTCTCTGGTTAGGTGGATACCAAGGTATTTCTTTCTGATTTGTTTTTGTGTGTGAGTTGGGTGTGTGTGTGTGGGGGGGGCTATTATGAATGGGATTGTGCTTTTTATTCCTCTTTTCCTATTTGGATACCCCTGGTTTCCTTTTCTTGCCTGATTGCTCTGACTAGGACTTCCAGCATTGTGTTGTTCAGGAGGTGTGAGATTGGGCTGGTTATGGTGGATGATTCTTGAGGTGTGTTGTTGGATCCGATTTGTTAGAATCCTGTTGATAACTTTTGTATCTATGTTCATTAAGGAGATTAGCCTGTGATTATCTTTTCTTGTTGGGTCTTTGATAGGCTTGGTTATCAGTATAATGTTAGCTTTATAAAATGAGTTGGGGAGAATTCCATTGTTTTCTATTGCCCAGAATACTTTAAAAAGATTGATATCAGCTTTTCCTTATATGTCTTGTAGAATTCATCTGGGAATCCATCTGGTCCAGGACTTTTTTGGCAGGAAGATTTCTTATGACTGAGTCAATTTCCTGGATCGTTATTGGTGTGTTTAGAGTTTCCATTTCTTCTTGTTTCAAGCTTGGGAGGTTGTGTGATGAAAGAAAGTCCTCAATTTCCTTTAGGGTTTTTAGTTTATTCGCATATAGGTGTTCATAGTAATCTCTGATAATCTTTTCAATTTCTTCAGGGTCAGTTTTGACTTCACCTTTTACATTTCTAATTGTGTTTATTTGAACTTTCTCTCTTTTTAAAAGTCAATTTGGCTCTTCAGAGAACAAGCTTTTTGTCTTGTTCATCCCTTATATGATATTTTTGTCTTCTATATCTTACAATTGAGATTTTATCTTGGTGATCTGGATTGTTCTGCTGAAGTTAGAATTTAGATGATCTTACCTTTCCAACTCGCTTAGGTGTGATGTTAGGCTGTTTACTCGTGATCTTTCAGTTTTCTTGATGTGTGTGTGCAATACTATGAATTTTTATCTTAACACTGCTTTCATGGCATCTCAGAGATACTGATAAGATGTGTTTTGTTTTTGATTGTTTTCAGGAATCTTTTTATTTCTGTCTTGATTTCTACTTTGAGCCAGAAGTCGTTCAGCAGCATGTTGCTTGGTGTCCATGTCTGTGTGTGTTTTGAGGGTATCTTTGTGGTGGTGATATTTATTTTGATTCCACTGTGATCTGAGAAGATGCACAGCTTTATTTCAATCTTTTGAAATTTGTTCATGCTTGATTTATGTCCAAGAATGTGATCAAGCTTAGCATAAGTTCCATGCACTGATGGGTAGAATGTATACTCTGAAGATGTTGCATGAAGTGTTCTGTAGATGTCTATTAAATCCATTTGAAAGAGTATCAAGTTAAGATTTTGGATCTCCTTATTGGTTTTTTGCCTCAATGATTTATCTCGAGGTGTTAGTGAGGTATTTGGGGCTCCAACTATGATTGTGTGATGTCAACATCCTCTCTTAGTTTACTTAGTAGTTGTTTAAGAAAAACTGGTGCTCCTGTGTTGTGTGCACCATATGCTCAAGATGAATATTTTTTGCTAATAGATTAAGCCTTTTGTTATTATGTAATGTCCTTTTTAACTTTTAATAGTTTAAAGTCTGCTTTGTCTGCTATCAGTATAACTGTTTCTGCTTTATTCTGTTTTTCATTTGCCTGAAAGAACATTTTGCAGTCACCAACTTTGAACCTGTAGGTGTCTTTGTAGTGAGATGAGTTTTCTGGAGTCAGCAGGCTGCTGACTTATCCAGTTTGTCACTCTTTGTCTCTTCAGTGACACATTTAGTCTATTCATATTCAAACTGATTATTGAAATGTGAGAATTTATCCCCGTTATGGGGCTTTTGGGGACGTTCTTTATTTCCTTTTTACTTTTGTTTTTATCTGTGTATTTTCATTTTTGTGAGTGCTCTGTTGACTCTGTACTTGTCTGTACTTTTGTGATGGGTATGGTCATTTTTTTTTTTTTCTGTGTTCAACACCTTCCTAAGCATCTCTGGAAGGGCTGGTCCGGAGGTAGCATAGTCTCTTAGGGACTGGATGTCTAAGATGGATTTTAATTTTCCATCACTGGTGAAGTTAGCTTGGGTGGGGTAGAAAATTCTTGGCTAAAATTGTTTGTTTTTAAGAACATTAAGGATTGGATTTCAGTCCCTTCTGCTTGTAGTGTTTCTGCAGATAAATCTGGAGTGATTATTATGGGTCTTCCCTATTAGGAAACCTCATCTTTCTCTCTTGCTGCCTTTAGATTTTTTTTTTTTTTCATGCTTACTTTGTGTAAGCTGATTACTATGTGTCTTGGGAATAGTTTTCTCATATGATACCTTGTGTGGGTTCTCTGAATCTCTTGTGCTTGAATGATCACCTCATTAGCAAGATGTAGGACATTTTCTTAAATGACCTCATGGAATGCTTGTTCCATGGTATTTTCAGTTTCTCTTTCTGCTTAAGGGATACCAATCAGGCATAAATTTGATTTCTTGACATAGTCCCATATCTCATGGAGGTTTTGCTTCTTCTTTTTGAGCGTTTATGTTTTTGAAAGGCTGGATTAATTCCATATTTTGGAATTCAAACTCTGAGATTCTGTCCTCTGCCATGTTGATCCTACTTCCTATGCTTGTTACTGTGTTTTTAATTTCAGGATGACATTCTTTATTTCTATTATTTCAAAATGTGCTGTTCTGAAATTGGCCAACTTTGCTTTTGCTTCCTGTACAACTTTTTGGTGAGTTTTGTTTTTAGTTTCTCTTGGTTCTCTTTGTTCATTTCAGCCATCCAATCTCTGATTTCTGTAACTGTCATCTGGGGCTGTTCATTCTGGGGGCTTTCCATTGTTTGTGTTCTGATAGCTGCCTTTGTGGACTCTGTCTCATTAGGACTCTGAGGGTGACCTATTTTCTAATTTTTTTTTTTCTCATTTGTGACAGTCCTCCTTTTCCTCTCTATAATTCCACTTTGGTTTTGTTTCTCTGAAGCTAGTCAACAACTCTCTATTCTAGGGCTCTTTCTGTGGTTCAATATAGGTCACTCAGTAAGAGAGGGAGAGGCATTCACTTCTGCTCTGTGCTCCACCCTGTGGCAGACTTCTCCGGTATAGATTTTCTCTCCCACTATTAATCTAGTTGAGTTAAACTTTGCCCCTGTTTCCTTTGAAGTCCAATTGCTTGCCACTGCCCTGACCCAGGACTCCTTTCATGGGACTGAAGACTCTTGCATGGCTGAGAGGGAGTGAATGAACCCAAAGTATCTAGATACATTTACCCTATCTCATTTACCAGGCAGGGCTTCAGTTCCTATGTGAACATGGCACATGCGGGGTGCCCGGATTTCCACGTCTGCCACCATAGTCTAATTTCTATGTGTTCAAAGAGACATTTGCAGGATGCAGGGTGCTTCCCTCATCCAAAAGTTTTCAGGGTGTGTCTGTCTAACCATGGCTTCTCCCCTACTCTCTGTCTTGCTTGACAAGAGTGGTGCTGGTATGCTGCTCCACGATGGCTATCTTGGATCTCCCCAAGGTTTTTTACTAAGCAAATTAAAGGTAAAAATCATAAAGATATTGATGATTTGAGTACTTGATATTGTATTTTTTATTCTTGGTGAATGACAGATCTGTAAGAGTGAAATGCTATAGGAAATAATTTTTATAACAACTTGTACCTTCGCCAATATACAGAAAAAAAATCGACATGAAAGGCCTGATTGTTAGACAGGCTTGCTTGCAGCATTAGTTGGTCTGGCTTTTGGAGTAGTCCCTGAGTGATAAGGTTGTTATGTATACCTGTGAATTCTTTTTTTCCTTGCCTAAACGATATACAATGTGATTAATGGTGGACACCTGCTTTCCTTCTGAGAGTCTGGGATTTTCATGATTTTGGCTTATTTCTCAGGCAGTATGTACCTGAGTGATCATCCCACAATAAAAATCTTAGATTATTTGTTTAAAGAGGTCTTGACAGGGCAGAAACAGAGATAAAGTGGATGTTGGCCATGGGAGTTAATTAGGGGCACATTTTTAATTGTTTTCTTCTCCTGTGTTGTCCAACATGGTAGCATATATCCACATGTGGCTAGTGACTACCATATTGCCATATTGACTAGTGAAACTATAGAAAATATAAAAGTTATTAATTATTCCTGGTAGATACATTAGAAGACAATTTGTTTCAGCTTAATTTAATTTTTTTAAGCATTAGCTGCCAACTGAGAATGAGGCTTTCCTGTTATTCTAGTGGATGACATCATGCCTAAATTTTTTGAAAGTTAAATACATTTTTTGTTATGTTCAAAAACAATGTTGTACAACATTTTTGAGTTAAAAACTTGAGTTAGTAAGCCTTTTAACATGGCCCCCAAAATATGTGTTGTTTTTCCATCATAAGCATGCATCATTATACTAATAATATATTGTGTGTCTTAGAAATCATATGCTGAAATGATTTTTAAAGTATAAATTAAAATAACTACGTTCTAATTTTATTCTCCACATTCCATAGTTGCTTTGGTTGCTTTGAGAATCTCTGAGATGTGGTGGCTTTGAGAATCTCTGAGATATGTAAATTTCCATTTGGAGATCTTGATCTTGGTTTTTAAGTGCCATTCTCTTCTGAAAGTTATCAAACAATAAATTGAAGAAATATCTGACTCTGTTGCTGGTGCAGAGAAAATACGAGGTGATCTTGTAACATGTTTAAGACCAGAAAGTAAGGAAGTGGTCAAAAAATAATGGGTACATACCTAAATGATAATACAACAGTTTGAACAGGCTCCTAAGTCTGAGAAAAATTGAACATCAAAATAAAATGTTAGTTCTCTATTTTAAATCCATTATGCATAATAGGAAAACATGAAAGTGTACTTCTATAAACAATGAAGACCTTAAAGCTGTGGTAAAAGAGAAGCTCTCACTTTCAGTATCTCCACCTAAAATAATTATTACTCACTGGTTAATGATAATAAAAGAAATATTAGGCTTTCAGTGGAGAAATTTGGCAGATATAATCTTATCCAAATAATAAAATTTAATGTCACCAGTATTCATAGCAATATCATGTGCTCTTTAGTATGATATGCTGAGAAGCAAACAACATAATATCTTTGATCTTCCTGCCAAAAAATAAACAATCTATTCATGAGGAAAATCAGACAAACCCCAAATGAAAGACTTCTGACAAAATTGCAAACTTATATTCAATAAAAATGTGAAAGACAGAGAATGACTGGGGAGTTGTTCCAATCTTTAAAAGACTAAAGGGATACAACAACTAAATCCAATGTGTGATTCTGAATATATAAGGAAACTGATTAGGATGACTGGTGAAATTTGAGTGGAGTCTATGAATTAGATGGCAATCTAATGTCTCAATGTTAATTATGCATTAGGAAGTACATAGTTATAGGAAATAATATTTTTTAGAAAGTATTAAGAGGTAATAGAGTTATGTTTATTTTTTACCATTATATATTAAATTTATTTTCAGGTAGCAGAGAAAAATACATTATATGCATATATGTATACAGACACATATGTTTTAATATATACACACATACAGAGAGATAGAGAAAGCGAGAGACAGGGAGAGAAATAATGAAGCAAATAGAGAGATTTGAATGAAGGGTATGATGAAGTCTGTCTTTTTGTTGTTATTTTTTACTATTTTTACACTCTATCTGAAAATTTGAAGTAATTTCAAAATAAAAAGCTCAAAATACTGAAATATTTATTTTAGAATTTAGAAAATATGACATTTGCCTCACTAACAGGTTCTACTACCTAGCCAGGAATCATAAACTGGTACTCCAGTAATGAAAAGCTATATAGATATATTTCATTTGAGTGTTTTTAAAATAATACATAAAGTTAAATATTTTATGTTGTTCAAACATTCTCCAGTTCCAACAGTACTGTCTTTCCCTATTGCTTTAAATTCAGCCCTAACTATAAATAATAAAATCTAATACATTGTGCTTATCACATCCAAGCACTAGCCTAAGTATATATGTTATCTCATTTAATTCCCAACCAATTCTGTGAAGCAGTATGTAAAGCAGTCTCTAAAATGAATCTCAATTATCTCCAGCTCCTGACACTTACTGTCGTGTATAGTCCCCATCTCTTGACTGGACCTAGCGACTCAATTGTAACAAATGGAATATAGCAAAAGTGATGGGGTGTTTGTTTCAAGGTTGCTACATAAGACTGTGACTTCCTCCTTGTTCTCTTGCTCCTTCACTGGCTCTTCTGAGCGAAGCCAGCTGCCGTGCTGCAAGCTATCCTGAGGAGAGACCCACATGTTAAGAAATTGAGGATAGCCTCTAACCAGTGGACTGGGAGAAACTGAGTCCAATAATCCCCAGGGAGCTGAATTCTATCAACAACCACAAGAGAGAGCTCAGAAGCAGATCCTTTCTCAGGCAAGCCTCCCCGAACATCTTATTCAGCCTTGGGTGAAACCTGTGAGTCAGAGGATAGAGGACCCAGTAAATCCACACCCAGGTTCCCCACCAACAGAAACTGTGAGATAATAAATTTTGATATAAGCCACTAGGTCTTGAGGTAATTTGTTATTCCACAGTAGATAACTATTACTGGTAGGTACTATTATGATTTTTATTTTAAAGATGAGGAAATGAACATTATGTTTCTAGCCCACTTAGGAGATTCTTTGGGGTAAACACTTACAGTAAGTATACTGCCTCTTGTCAGTTAGTGACCTGCTGATTCATGCAAGGATTTGTGTTTGCAATCCCCACAGGATCCATTCTTTAGCAAGTTAGTTTCTCTTTGAGAATATTGCAAACAATTCAGGATGCCGCATGTGTTTTCATAGCCAAGAATGTTTTCAACATAAATAATTGAAGTTAGAAGATCAGGTCATATTACAAACACGTATCTAATGAGCAAATATTTCACTATTAAAAACATAAGTTAAATAATGAAAATGTAAAACATGAAATAGGTAGCTGCATTGATCGATGATGATTTATAGACAGATGATAGAAAGAGAAAGATAGATAAAATGACAGTGAGATAGGAGATAGCTAGAGAAAGGCTAGGCAGGCAGACAGGGCCGCTCTTCTGGTAACAATGTAGCAAACTTCCAGCAGGCCTCTCAGGCTCAGCTTTGGTAAACAAGCTCCCCGTGAGTCTCTCAAGCTAGAGTTTAAGTGTCCACTGCTGGAATGGAAGAGCAACCAATCAGCTCGCTGCCAAGTACTGACCAATCAGCTCACCATTAGGCCCCTAGCTCCTGCCAATTGGTCCTTAGTACTGACCAATCAGAACAGCTAGTGCTCACCCATTAGCTCACAGTTAGTGCTAGCTAATTGGCTCAGTCTTAGGGCTATATAAGCACCAGGTTTCAGCCCCAAATCCCAAATCAGCAACCTCTTTGGGTCCCCTCCTCCGACTGTGGGAGCTTTTCTATCCTCTCAATAAATCCTGCTTTCTCACTTTCTGGCCGTCTGTGTCCCTCATTCTTTCTGGGCTTGAGACAAGAACCTCGACCTGAAGAGCTACAGAAGATGATTGACCTGAAGCTGGAGAAGATTGTTGGAGCCAAAGAGCTGTGCACCCCAGGGGCTGGCTTGCCAGCTGACAGAGCTGGCTGAACCAGGAGAGCTACTGGAAGAAGGCGAGACTCCGAAGATGAGACACTGCTGGGGGCTGTAACACTCTCAGGGCTTGGCTTGCCAACCCATTAGAGCCAACATTTCTGGGGCTAGGCTTACTAGCTCCTGGAGCCAACCGTCTCTGGGTCTTGGCTGGCCAACCTATTGAGCTGACACTCGAAGCTGAGGCTGATCTGAAAAACCCGTATCAATAGGCAATCAAAGGAAGATAAAGAAAAGAAGATAGCTATATCCAAATATGGCCTATCCATTTGTGGTCCTGAGCTATTCACGGTAGTAACAATTTTCATTTGTCCTATGCACTTAAATCAGTGGGATTTTTGGTCTGTCTTTATTCATGTGAGAAGTGAGTCTTCACTGCTTTGTTGTGAATCTTTTATTAATTTAAATAAAATATAATTAGTGTTATTTCCTTCCTCTCCTTAGTGTACAGTTTAATGGGCATGCTATAATATTCCTGCTTTATAGAATAATCTCTGTTCTAGGACAGAAAATTTGCAATTGTCTGAGCTTTGAAGAAAAACTTTACTTACTGAACATTTAGGTGTTTGAATTTTTTAAAACAGTTTTGTTGAAATTCACTTGTTTCTCACATATTCATAGTGTTGTGCAATTGCCAGTACTATTTAAATTTTTTGTTTGTTTGCTTGTTTCTGAGTTGGAGTTTCACTCTGTTGTCCAGGTTGGAGTGCAATGACATGCTTATAGCCACTGCAGCCTTGACCTGCTGGGCTCAGGTGACCCTTCTGCTTCAGTCTTCCAAGTAGCTGGAACTCCAGGCACTCACCACCATGCCTGGCTAATTTTTTGATTTATTGTAGAGATGAGGTCTTGTCAAGTTGTCCAGGCTGGTCTGGAACCCATGGGCTCAGGCACTCCTCTCTTCTTGGCCTTCCAAAGTGCTGGTATTATAGACATGAGCCACCATGCCCTGCCAACTATTATCAACCCAAAATAAACTCCATTCCCATTAGCGCTTATTTTTATATCCCCTCAACTGAAACCCTGGTAAACAATAACCTATTTTCTGTCTGTATAGGTTTTTATTTTCTGGTTGCTTTATTTAAATGAAATCACATATAAGTTGTGTTGTATTGTGTGATGAGCATTTTTTACCTAGCATTATGTTTTCAAGGTTTAACTCTACTTTCACATGTGTTGGTGCTTCATTTACTTTTATTGCTGAATAATACTCCATTATCTGGATATACCACATTTTGTTTATTCATCCATGAGTTGATGAATGTTTTGGTTGTTTCTATTTTTTGGCTATTATGAATAATGTTATTAACATTTGTATTTAAGTTTTTATATTTTCAATTGTCTGGGGTGCATATGCTGGACCATATGGTAACTCTATGTTTAACATTTTGAGAAACAGTCCAACAGTTTTCCAAAGTGACTGCTCTGTTTTACATTCTCACTTGAGGGCTCCAGTTTCTTGACATTCTCGCCAACATGTGTTAGTCTATCTTTTTTTTATTTTAGCAATCCTAGTGGGTGTGAAGAGATAACTCATTTTAATTTTGATTTACATTTGATTTAATACATTTCCCTAATGACTAATAATGCTCAATTTCTTTTATTGCACTGTTGGCTATTTGTATATCTTTTTTGGGGAAATGTCTATTCAGATGTTTTGTTCAACAACAAATTATGTTGTCTTTTTAATATTGAGTTGTAAAGATTCTTTATATATTCTGAATATAGTCCTTTATTAGATGTGTAAATTTCAAATATACTTTCTAGTTGCCTTTTCACTTTCTTGATGATGCCTATTGAAATATAGAAGTTTTTCCTTTTGATGAGGTCTAATTTAGTTTTTGCTTGTATGCTTATATTCTTGTATCTAAAAAATCATTTACACCGGGCTCGGTGGCTCAGCCTGTAATCCCGTGCTTTGGGAGGCTGAGGTGAGTGGATTGCCCGAGCCCGCGGGTTCGAGACCCGTCTGGGCAACTTGGCGAGAC